>JARVKF010000299.1:0-241192 GCA_039778275.1 Seiridium unicorne
CCCCCCCCCCCCCCCCCCCCCCCCCCCCCCCCCCCCCCCCCCCCCCCCCCCCCCCCCCCCCCCCCCCCCCCCCCGAACATCAAACTTACACTGATGCCGTAGTAGTCAGCCATGGTCGGATAGCTGACCCACTCCCAGAGTTGGCTCCACGTCGCGCCCGAATCCGTGGAACGGAAGATTTGCTGATCGGGCCACCAGGAATTTAAGCTGGCAACTACAAGCGTACCGGGATTCAAGGCGTCCAAGCCTAGACCGCCGAAGCCGAAATAAAGATCAGAACCAGAAACAGGGGTGATGTCAGTCCAGTTACTGGCGGCAATGTCGTAGCGATATACTGCACCCGAGGTACCGTCATAAGGGCCAGTTCCGTCGGCGTAGGTGATATACAGAGCTCCCTCGTCTGGCTGCAGCTTTCCCTTGTGCGGGAAATACTGAACAGGCTGACCAGCCACGGCAGCCCATGTGCTTCCAGCGTCATCACTAACATACACACTGTCTGTTATGTTGTCGGCAACACCGACAAAGATCCGTGAGGTGGCTCCACTGGTAGTTCCAGAGGTCGAGTCGAATGTCACCCATGTCAGGCCCTCGATGTCACTGTTGTATCCATTGGTGTCGCTAGGATCAGCCGCGTACGTACCGACGTTGGTAAAGGAGGTCACTTTCGCAAACGTGACACCACCGTCGGTGGACTTCCAAAGGCCGTTACCCGAGCGGGCTCCAAAGTAGAGGATATCAGAGTTAGCAGGGTCGACTGCAAGACGCTCGCCGACTCCACGGCCAGGCATGTTACCGCCGACCTTGAAGGACAAGTCAGTGAAGGTCCACGTCGCTCCCTGATCAGACGAGCGGATGATTGCGCCATTGTTCGAGTCCCAGCTGTTGGTGTACATGCCCACAGCGGCATACACCTTCTGGTCATCCTGGGGGTCGATGGCAATTGCATCGATACCCCAGTTGTGCCAGCCATCGCTGTCGGCGATGCTGTCCGTAACAGGTGTCCATGAATCGTCCGAATTCTTGCGGTAGATGCCACCGATATCTGTGCGGGCATAGGCCAGGCCTTGGGTCTTGGGATGGAAGACGATGCCGGGGACGAAGCCACCACCTCCTCCGATCTTGACGTTTTGCCAGGTAAAGGCGGCACGAATGGGCTCAGCCGCAGCTGCAAGCAGCAGAGAAAGAGAAAGGCGCTTCATGGTGTCAATGCCCGAGAAGATGTAAAAGAGAGAATGTCAGGTGCCAAGAACGCCTGGGACAGCCATCCCTCTTGCAGGCGGCGTGCGACAGACTGGCTGGTCTTATATAACAGCCCCGGCCGCTCCATCGCGACTGTTCCTGAATATGCCTCCAATGACAAAGCCTTGGCGGCGAGCAATATAGCAACGGCGTCCGCTTCCAGGGACCCGGACATCTCGCTACGTTGATGCGCAGGGGTTTCGCGAACTATCGTGTACCAAGACACGCGATGGCGACGAAGTCAAGGAGATGAAAGGGTATACAGCGTCATTCCGTTGACACGACTAGGGTTTCTCCGCGAATGGCAGGCCCCTGTTCCGGATGGATGTCGCTAGTGAGCCGCACAATCTAGACCCTATAGGCGATCATGGAAGGAGCCTCTCCGCACCATTCGGAAGCAACCGAGATTGATTCCATTGGAGAACCCTGGATCGCTTTCATTCTTCCGAAACATTGCGACAGGAAGGTCCAGGGAGGGACTCGATCGCTTTTGCAGGAACAGGTTGTGTTAGTTGTTGCTGTCTCGGGAACTTGCAGGGCCCGGGCTGCCGCCGGGGTTGTGCAATTAATTACTGTAATCAATTAGTCGCCTGGAATGGGAATACACCGACTGAGCTCAGGATGCAGGACCACGCGATTCGCGAGCCGCGCGTGCCAACGAAGTGCTAGCGAAGGAATCGAACGACATGTCTTCACTGTCCTTGGCCTGAAACATCGCTAATGATCAAAAATCTAGCTACTCCTAGCTTTATCTTTAAAGCATTGGGTGATGACTTAATCGCTCATAGCTCTGGCCGATCTGTGTGGTTGTTGAGAAGGCTTTGTAACATCGCTAGAAGTGCTCCAAAATTGACTATCCAGCCATCTGGTAGGTGCTGTTGCCATATTTGAGTTATATTGGCTCTGTAGCGGTTCATACTAGTTCATGGAATCAAGGGTATTCTAGGAGCTATTGGCTTCTATCATCACTGCCTGGCATACTTCATCGGATGCTGATTGAACCCCCCTCCCCCGAGGTTCGTCTCATTTGTTAGCATCTCCTTCCTCTGGAGGATGATTGATCTTCCATGTTTCCAAAAGGGTAGGTAGGTATGAACATGACCATACATACTTCTAGTAAGGCACGCGGGGCAAACGGTGACACAAGTATGCACAAATAAAGCGCCCGTACCGATCGCATAAGCTCTATGTACGAGATGTCAGGCATTCTACATGCATGCATGGTAAGGACAACGATCGACGACTAATAGAGCAAAAATTGATTGCTGCGACCCTCCAGCGGCTCTAACGCTTGTGCACGCTCGATATCCTTCGAAACAGGACGACACATCCGTCAACGAATAGGGGGCCTTTCGCCCGGGCCTGTGGCCCACAGCCTCTTGCTGCACGGCACGTCTGCCGATTTAATCAAGCACATCACGGGGTGGACTGACACTCCTTTGAGTCGAACAGCGGACCTCTGGGTGACTGCGGATACAACTGTAACAAATATCTGGATCAAGGAGCTACACCGTAAGGCAGAAGGACAGGATACCCGCAATCGTTGCGCAAAGATTCGTATTGATCACTTATCGGGGTTTATACGGTTGCGCAACGCTAGCGCAGCGGGGTTGTCAGACATTTTACATGGTAATGGGTGCACAAGCTATGTATTCCCATGGTTTCCTAGCAATTCATCGATAGCTCAAATACGTGATATAGAACCTGGATAATGGGAAAGTTGAATGGCGCATAAATTAGTTGGGAAGTCACTGTTGGATATTCTACGATCAAGGCCTCCACTTATAAGTACTCCTAAGGTACGAATCTACACTCCGGTACAACCCCGGCTACTTTTTTCATTCCAACGGTCACGGTATGAGAGGAAATAAGCTAGTCATATTTTCTCATGATGAGCGCGATGGAGAGGTATAGAAGCATTCGATATGTATACATTCAATCAATACAGAATCGACTACATGATCTCTAGAATCTAGGTACGTTTAACTTGTGAACTAAGCTCGGCATTTGCTTAGTTGTGGATAATACCTTGTCCAGGTGGCCGTCGTCCTACGCACGTTAAACTCTAATGTGAAGTGACATTATTGTTGATATTTTTCATGAAGTATGAGTGTTACTATGACGGAAGTACGTCTTCCTTGATCATCCACATATCTTACGTATCGTACGGAATCAAGTGATGGGTAATTAATGAATGTGAACAATCTGATGCGATTAGTTCAAACCTCCTTCAGCCAACTAACACATCATCACTAGTCATTCCGACAACCCAAGTCGTATACTCATCCAGCATTTCCAATCTGGTCACAACTGACCCCATTGATCCAAAACGGCTATGCATATCCACTAGCCAGGGAAGCTGCGAATTGCGATGCTCCTCTAAAAGCCGACTTCTTGACACCATTGAGGAAGCTATCGACGGCTTTCTTCTCGATTGGAATGGAAGATGAAGTCTGCTCCGTCACCAGACCTAAGGCCGCTATCACCCTCATAGGTGAACTGTGAGTATCGATGGGGGCAACAGTGGCCGTCCTGGGGCACGGAGAGGCAGTGTTCTGATACCTCGGCGTGTTCTCGTGAGTATCACCGCAGATGGGGGTAGCCTGTCGCTCAGCGACGTACTCGGCCATGTGTGCATCCGACTCTTCGGTCCGTTTCCTTCTCACAAGCTCTGGTGAGATATTGTCCCTCTCAGCCTCGTCGTCGGTCCGGAACTCATGGGTGTGGTCCAGCGCATCACCTTGTCTCAGTTCCTGCCATAGCAGCAGGCCAACCTGGTCACTAATGACAGGGGCGTTGAAGAGGCGGCGGCATTGCCTGACACCAATGGAGAGCTCCTCGTTGCCGATCATTTTGATTTCCTCAAGAGTTTTGGTGTTTTTGATGGTGATATTCTCCATGTGGGATGCGAAATGATATTGGATGAAGTCGAGCAAGAATTCTCTACCCTCTATGACAGATACTCGCCTTCGAAATTCATGCTCATACTTCAAGCGCTCCTGGGTCTCTCTTTCACCTTCTTCCTCCCGATTACGACTTTTGCTTCTCTTCCGCCTGTGTCTGTTCTTGTATTTCGATATCCTCTGGATGTCCTTCTTGATCTCCCTGGCCTGTCTCTTGAACTCCTCTGAGTCTTGTTCAAGCTCTGGACTGGGCTTTTTGAGTGAGATGCGGATGTCAGTGGTGACCCTGTTGAGTAATTTGTCACTGGTACCATCAATCGGCGAAGGTGTCGTAGGTAGACTCCAGAAATTATTTGGTTTTATTTCTGGTGTCTTCTCTGTACCAGCAGCATTGTCCCGGGCTTTCGATGATGTTGTGCTTTGAGGTGACTGTTGGTCGGGCGATTTAGGGAAAGAGTTATCGGGTTCAATGTGAGAGAGAAGGTTCATATGAGCCCTCATCTGGTAGTTTATGATACTCGACATCTTGAATGGGCGACTGTAATGAATAACGATGATTCATCTGTGTTTGCCTCAAAAAATTGGGAAGAAAAGTCGTCAAGACCTCGCAGAGACCTGCTGCGCAAAGAAGGAAAGTGATGAGAAGGGAAGCCTGGCGCGGCTTGCATCTCCGAAAGGAGTTTTTGAGGAGGTGATTCAAGTTTGATTAAGTTAAGGTTGAGTGCAGCATATGATGGCTCATGAGCAGGTTTGCTGTCATTGGTCCCACCACCTCAGTGCTTTGTCTGGATATGCAAGCCTCCAGAAGAAGCTGTTCAGAATACCAGTGTGGCTTGGGTCTAGACCGATGCACTAGAGGTAGTCATTCCAATCTTAGTTGTGTAGACAACGAACCTTAAGTACTCTGCGGAGAAGCAGGCACCTATGTAGGTTATGTCGCAGTGGCTTGCAGCCCCAATCTGCCAGATATTCGAGTCTTCTCCGTGGCCCTGTATAGCAGTGAAGGACACAGCTAGTTTGTAGTCTCAACTAATGAGGTCGTTCTCTAAGCGGCACGTGCTTTCGGTTGAAAGACTGGAACAAAGACCGCAAGGTTCGACCGCGGCCGCTGCATGAGACAGTTACAAGTAACTCCCCGAAAGAGGCTTGCTGTCACATAGACTTTGCGATCAAGCCCATCTAAAGCCACCGAGCAACATCGGGATCCACTTCCCCACAAACTTTGGCCAGTGCACTTTTAATGCCATTATGATAAGTGGATATGGCCCGCAAAGAGGCTAGAGGACCAACTCGCAAGTATACATCCGCTGGGTTGTTGGTTATGAGCTCATTGAGATTCCCCAGTCCATGGAGCCCTCTCTGATGATTCATATCGCTAGCATCTGGAGGAAGAAGTCCGACTTTCCTCGTCGCTACACTGCGGTCGTAACCGTATTTGAGACGTTGTCTTTGAATCTAGCTTCATATTGCTCTACGGACCAGGAAAGTAAGTCGCAAGATAAGCGGAAGCTTCTCAGCTACATAGACTTTCGAATGTTCTCCTGAACTGATTGGGCTGTTCTTTGTACGTTTCCTGACCGCCAACCGCAAGTCCGTATTCGAGTTTGAGACATGAGAGCTCGGAATGTACATCGGAATTCCGGGGTGCATAGGTCTGTATTGGATCTCCAATGTCTCGAAGGCTTCCAGATCCTTGGTTGCAGCTGGGGAGGTCCCCGTGCAACGTGGTATCGCGGTCCAGCGTATCACGCAGGCGCGCGTCTCTGCCCGATAGACTGTTGATTCTGATGATCTCACATCGGATATGACCCGTAATCCACAGGCTTCCCAGTCCCCTGTGAAACGTCTCGAGTCAAGAAGGACATGACCCTCCTCTCTAGATTGAAACTCCGTTGATGCTTTGTTATGGCCGAGGGATCCAAGTGTTTCCTAGACAAGCTTCCCACGACGCCCTCAATACGCGTCAAGCTCGGGTGCATCACCGGCGAGCCTTTCATCCTCCCCAACACTTTGGCGTAGGTTATGAGGGCCAATCTGAGGAAATTTGCGTGTCTAGCGCTTTTTGATTTCGGCGCCCCTGACCACACATGCCGGCCGAATGTCTCGCGCCACATCTGCTCATTGATGTCGCGATCGTGCGGGAACAGGCTTCCCCGCGGCAATGCCTGGGTACAGCGCGCTTGTATTCGCTTGGCGCGCGGGTTGTGTCCGTTCAGGAAATAGCAGTCCATAACGATGAGTTGACACCAGCCAACAAGCTGGTTGTCGGTGCGCCAGATGAGAGTTTCCTTGTCGCTGTTTAGAATCAAGATGTCATCAATGCATTCGGTGATAAAGTCGAGGTAAGATTCATAGCCGTGGGTCTCAATGTAGCCAACAAGAGTCCTCAGGAAGTGATACACTTCATCCTGAATATGTAGGACGTTGGACATGTAGGCTGCGAGGTATCGCCACAGCTCGAGCGTGATATCCCGATTGGCCCACCAGAGCTGACTGACCAGAAAGTTGAAGAGAGTGTCGAGCCTCGGAGGTGTTACGAGGGCGTGAACCGATGCGAATGCTGAATTGCAAATCGAACCCGCTTGTTTATTGCGTTTCTCGGAAAACAGATCGCAGGCAAGCTTCAAATAACGCGGTGCATCCCATAGCTCAGTAGTCGCGGTGAATTTGCCGTCTGCCGGACGTTTTATGCGAGAGAAAGACGGTATCAAATGTTGTAAGCATTTAATCAGGAGTTCCTTAAGAAGAAGCGGACCTGATGTAGGCAGGGCCTCTGGTGGCGGTGTGTGACATCGGACTGTATTAGGCAATTCATCCGGCGAGGTAGGCTTGCTCAAATCGCAGATCACGATGCCATTCTTCCTCAAGTACGTATCGATCTTGACGATTCTGCCGTTCCGCTCGAATGTTGTGGGTTTCCCAACAGCTGCGCGCTGGCGTCGGACTTGAACCATCTTCACAACGTCTTCTCGGGTGTTGTTCTTGGCGAAGCCCCACTGCTTGAATCTAGTCTTGTACATCTTTGCGCTGCGTTGACAGTTAAAAAGTCAGTTTGGGAGCATAGGAAGAGAGACTAAGATAAGAAGATCACCGACCTGGCTTTGAAGCCTTTGGGTTCCATGATCCCCATGATCTCCTTCAAGGTCTTGTCTTCATGGATATACAACCGATGCAACTCAGTCTTCTGAGATTCCCACGTTTCAGCTGTCTGGGGCGCAATATAAGTCTTGCGACAAGTGGAGAACTTGAACTGCATGTCGGCAAGAGCTGCAGGACGCTTATTATTTGCGCGGTGTCGACGATTGATGCTTGTGCTCATGTCTGGCTCCGAGCGAGATGCTGTCCAATCCATATCGTCCAAGTTGAGGTCGGCGTTGAAGACATCAAGCATCATATCGTCCACGCTGAAGCCGATCTGATGCGTGTATGGCTCATCAAAAGCCAGCTCTGCGGAGGAAGAGCTGTATGGAGATGGCCATGTTGGATCCGCCATGGTACCTGACGAGTAGGATAGAAGCTCGTGAAGATCACTGTCAGCTGGGATTGGATAGACTGACTCCATGGCGAATACAGGACTCTTCAGTGACGAGGACTAAACCAGAGGATGCCAGAGTAAAGCTTTAGACAGCCGTGATGAAGACTAGCAAAAATTAAAAAGTCGCGAGCTCTCCGCGTCTGCAAGAAACAGCTGAAGTGAACATCTTCAAATCGTCCAATCGGGACATTAGCTCACAAGAGGGGACGCGGACCGTGGGTGTGGGGCTCGGCGCACTCTGACTTTAGTATGTGATTGGCCAGATGAATATAGTCCCCGCATGTCAGAAGTTCCTGGCTACCGCATCCGGTAAAGCGCCTTGCAATCTGGGTCATGGTATGCCCACCAACAGCCATGGCAATCTGTAGGACTTGGGGCACTAGCTTCCTTGCATCATGCACAGCAGGAGCATGGGCCACAGAAACCGGCAGCAGACTGGGCTGCATCTCAAGAAGATGATCGTCTGCCTGATATGGCTCGGATCATTCGACGAGACACCAATAGATGAGCTCGAATCTCGCTGCCACAGAACACTGGTCGCAAACCAAATGACCTCTATGTTGTCCCGCAGCTACGACCGGTCATCTTATTACCACACAACCTGCCTTGACGCGAACAATGTCCAACGACAATACTGCACTGGCTAGGTCCGAGAGCAAAAAACATAAAAGCCATAATGTCAGATAGTCCAACTAGCATAGTGAAAACAGTAATAATTGATCATAGCTCATATCGCTCTTGTTGAGCTTTATTTCCATTCAGGGGTATCTCCAGCATTACAAACAACCATATATGGTCCAAATATATCCACCAAGCTTCTGACCATCTAGACATGGTCGATCTCCAACTCCTTCTCCTTGTCGCTGGACGGCAGCTGGGGCACGGTACCGGCAGCCTGTTGGCTCTTGGTAGTCCATCTTCCATGGAAGAAGTTGCTCATGAACTCAGCCGTATTCTTCATGTTCAAAGCGACAATCTCACTGGTCGGCTTCTCGAAGAGCTGATCAATCTCCTCTAGAGTCTTGTCCTTCGTCTCCGGCATGAAGATGATCTGGTAGATCCAGCCGAGAAGAGCGATACCACCATAGAAGCCGAGCATGAGACCCTCGGGCCGCATGGCAGTCTGCATGGCGGAGAAGTTGTAGGTGACGATGAATGAAGCCAAGAACAGCAAGGTGTCCGAGGTGGTCATGCCCCAGTGACGCAGGTACGTCGGGTAGACCTCAGAGGGAACGACCCATGTCAGACAGGCGTAGCAACCGAAGAAGCCCATGTACAGGATGAGACCGACAAGGTAACAAGCAATGGCACCATTCGGGTTTGTCGCGGGATCAATTCGGTAGCTGCAGCCAATGATGACGAGACCAACGAAGAAACCCGGCAGCATGGCATTGGCCCAGAATCGTCGTCCGAATTTCTCCATGAGGAAGCACGCAGGGATGGTGCCGAGCAGAAGAGATCCACCACCGACGAGGGACATGTAGGTCGCTTCCCGGTCGTCGAAGCCAATCTGTGTCATCAGAACTGACATGTAGTACATGATGGCGTTGACACCGGTCAACTGTCCAAGCAGAATCATGATGTTGGCGTAAACAAGAGCACGGCGGGCGCGGGGGACGGAGAAAAAGTCCATCCAGGGGAAGCGCTTGTTCTTGGCGCCCTCCGTGACAACTGTCTGCTCATCGAGCACAGATACCTTCATGACGAAGAATTCCTCCTTTGCCTCGTCGGTTGCTGTGCCGCGGATGCGCTTCCAAACCTTGTATGCGTCGAGAGTACGGCCCTTGAGCATCAGGTAACGGGGGGACTCGGGCAGGAAAAGCATGCCGATGAACATGATGGTAGAAAAGACCAGAGAAGAGCCCAAGATGTATCGCCAATTGCCGGGGACATTCAGGAACATGGCGGCAACGGCGTAGCCGAGGACTTCTCCCAAAGCAATGTTCAACTGATACAGCGAGACCAGGTTACCACGCACTTTGCGTTCAACAGTCTCGGCAACATAAACGGGAACAGTACCACCCTCAAGACCGACACCAATACCAAGAATGACACGAGCAGCAACAATCATGCCTAATTTGTGTTAATAAATGCCCATGTATGTATGCTCAGTGGAGTTCAACTCACCAAAGTTGATGGAACCAGCTTCCAGCGCTGCGCCAATGGTATACAGGATGGTAGAGATAATAATCGACCAGCGTCTTCCGAACCATTCATTGCAAGGACCCAAGAGGAGGGCACCACCAACAGCACCAAGCGGCATGCCCGAGTTGACCAAAGAGTTTTGTCTGGTGTCGAGGCCGAGGTCGTCGGGGAGGAATAGGTTGGCGCCAGAAATGAGCGACTGATCGAGACCGGAGAGCAGACCACCCATGGAGGCGAATGCGACAATAACCCAGGTGAAGTGTCGGGGGTCCTTGAATTCGAGATCGAAGAAACCCTTGCTCAGCCCACCTGCGGCGGCAAGCTCCTGTTCCATTTCAAAGATAACCGAGTCGACCACTCGGCTACCAGCCTGGGCAACGGCCACGGCATCCTTTTCTTTCAGAGGTGGAAGTGAAGACGAAGGGTACTCGACTTGATCGATGGCCTTCTTGCCCGTGGGGGCTCTTGTTACTGATTCTTCAGCCATCTCGAGCTCTATTTGATGGTGATTGCCCTGTGGCCGGCGATACGGGTTCGAAATAGGGAAGGATGGCTAGGAGAAAGACGGATTTGGGGGGGATGGAATCGCAAATCTATTTGTACATTCACAGAAAATTTCCCCCCAACCAACGAACCAGACATTTGAGCAATGCGTCGACTACGCCTATGTCATTGTGGGTAATGGTAACTCGATCACTTGACTCGAGACGCGACATTCTGTGCTCAACTCGCGATAGTGGATCTCATTATAAACAAATACGACCGAGGTAGGAGCGATTCTCCCACTGGGGCCCCAGCAAGCTCTCCAGTCTCCAGCTTCAGCAGACGCACCACTGTTTTCGCCTGGAGTCTGGGTGCTCCAGTCTCCAGAAATGCACGAATGCCCACCTGGAGAGGCACGAGTGTGCTGGACGGGGAAAGGACCGATTATGCACCTCCGCAAACCATTTTTCTTGGGGATCAGCAATCGGGTGGCCAAAATATCTGCATGTCACAAAACCTTGTTGCACATAACGGCAATTGGGCAGTAGATCCGGCAATAAATTTCGCGCAGCCAAAGCCACTGCCGGGGAAATGAGCCTCAAAAGCTTGGTAACGGGAGAGGCGCTTGGAAAAGCTTGCCATCGATCGCGAAAAAAAGGACGAGACCAGGCCGGAGCCTCATCAGTCTCGCTTCGCAAGACCTCACACGACCCTCTGCTGGTGTGCCGCTTGTCCAATGCAGCCAAGGAACCAGGGACTAAGCCGGACGCCTCCCGTCGCTTCGTTGAGCTCGAGTCTTCCCTGTCGCAAATGGCGCTGAGACCGAGTCCACGAAAATGTTCAGACCGTTTTTGTTCATCACGCGCTCAATGACTCGTAATAGATTGATAAGTTCGCAGCGAAATCATGCCAGTCGCGACGACCGTCTGCTTGGGACCCCGCAGTGGCCCACTGAGAGGCCGAGAAGCGACCGCAACTAATGCCCGGGTCATGTCGGGGCTCCTTCTTTGTCACCCAGAAAATGGGGAGAGGGGATGCGGTGCCCCGTATCATTATCGTGTGACCTGACTACCTGCGACCGAAGCCCCATCTTCCATGGTAGAATGGCCATGACGTCGCTGTCTGAAGGTGTGGTCTAACATTGTTATCAACCTGGAGATTTGGGAAGTCAAGGAGCAGAGGCTAGTGCTGAAATCCAGGCCACGCTAGAACTTTTCTCGAAACTTGAGCCGACACCAGCCTTTGTCGATCACCTTGGTCCAAACAGCCGTTCGTTCTGACTATTTTGGGCAATGCCAGGCGAATCAGCCCATTGTCCATCCTCCAATCAACAAACGCCGTCGCTGGCCCTGTGAGATCGATCTCAGACACATGCCGCACCGTTAAGGTCAACAATCCAACAAATGAGTTTACACTAAACCATTCATTCTTTGGCTCTGTCCACGCAGAGGATCCTGGATCCTTAGAAGAACCAAGCTCTCCATGCATAGATAGAGCCCTGGAGCCCAACTAGTCAGACCCAGACAGATCATGCTACTATCCATCTTCAAAGCCTGGTGTAAGATTCTTACAATGCAAAAAGCGCCTTATTCACTTGTCCGCGGTTCACCCCTGTTGGGTCGCAGTTCTGCAGAGATGCAAAATTTCCCGAAAGAATGGTCGCAAGGGCACGATACAATGACACATAACATACCCTGAAAATGATGGAGAGGTAAAACGAAATCACAAGCTAGACCCAGTCAAGATGCGGTGAGTCGTGGAGATTTTACTATCTAGATTTCTAACCGGGGAGGGCTAGATATCTCACCGAGATCTCACATCAAACACCAACTAACAGATCGCTTTTTATTCTGTGATTCTACTATGGACGACATTGTATTCTTCATTCAGGCAGTATGTACTCCTTCTCTATCCTTGGATCATGCTGTCCGATGAAGACACAGGGGTCAGGAAAGCTAGGCACTGATATAAAACATAACAGGATCAAATAGAACAACGCGATATTTAACGCGACATGTTTTCTTTGTGATCTGTTACTATTGCAGGGGCCAAGTGGGGCAGTAGAAGGAACAATTTAGTCGGGTTTTCATCGTAAGGAGCTTACATGAAAGGATTCGACTCCAAACCACTAACGACGTAGCCTCCATATCCATCGCCACCAGCTTCCATCTCGGCCACGCGATTCCAATTCACCTTTTTCAGCAGATATTTCCCGCGCAGCCACAAACGGACACATGTGTCTTGGGGCTTAACCTGTCTCGACTCATACGGCACTAGCTTTGAGAAACTGGCGTCCAAGGCTGTAGTAGTGCAACCGCATGCAAGGCCTGGGATTGTGTTCTGGCGTTCGAAGTCTTTGCTGAGCAGATCAAGGTGTCGATGGCCTTGGCTCATGCCTGCATTGAGTTCTGCGGCTTTCATCCGGCGTGAATCTGGTTGAGGTCCCATGGGCAATTTCGACACGTGCGGCGGGCAAGTTTCGCAGATGCCATGGGCATACCCAATGTCGCGGAAGAACCAGACACGGCGCTTGGGGAGGAACATGCTGACACTGAGAGTGTGCACAGGTGCATCGCCATAGCGCTCATAGAAGAATCCACCTGATCGATCCAAATGGCGGAAGTAGGCTTGATGTGCCTTGCTGCGGAAGAACGCAAGTGAACCGACCTCAAAGTTCGAATAGAACTGACAATTATTGTACTGGTCATCGACAGATGATTGGTAGCCGGTCCCGGAACGAACAATGCGATCCGGCTCATTTGTCTGGTGCAGCAGCCAGCGCATGTCAGCCTCGGGATTCACCATTCCTGGGTTGTGTTTCTTGAAGTCTTGGGTGCGCTCCCACAGGGAGGGGAAAGACCTAGCATCGTCGAGAATTGCCATGTTGAATCCATATGCCATCTTGTTGTCGCGCATGAATCGGAAAACGTCGTAGTTGATGTTGCAGGTGTACTGAACCTTTTATGATATTAGCATTGACGAGATGGCAAACCAAAGCATGCTCACATTAGGTTCGACCCGCCAGTACCAGTCGTAGTTCTTGAGACGCTGTTCGAGAGCGAAGAGGCCAGAGTTCCATCGGCACATCAGATGATAGCTCTTTAGCCATGCCTTCCCAACACCAATTCCACCTTGGAACTCACGGCCGACATCGTAGCGCGACTGATCGATCCAGTCGGGCATTTGCCAGTGTTCCTGGCTGATCTGCTCGAAGTGGACGGTCGAAGGTGTGGCGTTGGTGATGGCTGCTTTGAAGGAATCAGTGAAAGGCTCATCGTTGAAAAAGATCCAATCGTAACGATGGATCTTTCGGCTGTTGAAACGTGCTTCGATTTGGAGGATGGAATGAACCATGCCTGCCTCTTCCGAGTTGCGAACAAGAGCGATGAAGGCAGCCTTTGGTCTGTCCCCAATCAGTGCTTCCAGGCGTGATGTCGGCAGAGTGTGAAGAGGCTGATCATAGGTGTTCTCACGCAGCCACTCGACGGGTGATTTGATGTCATGAGGGTCGCTTATGTCGAGCTCTGGCATAGGCGGCAAATACTCGCGCAGGGACGCAACCTCCACTGGAGCATCGAATATCGGCGAAAAGGAGTAGATGATCAGGCAAAGAGCCATGACCAGCCCCCATACCAAGGCTCGAAGCCAGTGCGGCATTCTGCGATTTTCCCAAGTGTCGAGGTTGTAGTTGAGTATGGAAGCCAATGTATCGACGATGGAGTTTAATGCATTGACAGACAATTGAATCTGAAGTATCGACGAAAGAGGCTGGTGTTTGCAGGTGGGAGAATTACTCAGGTACTCGGGCCAAATGTTTGTGTCGGCGCCTTGTTGAGGATCTGGTGGGAAACCAATATTGGGCGCGTGAGGTGTGTCCAGGCAGTTCAAGACGTTTCAAGTGGTCGACGGTTACTCGACTTGCTAGCGTAACTCTGGGTATTCTTGGTTGCCAATTCATTATTGGAACAACACTTTAGCATGTACCTCTATTTAACTATTGTTATTTGTACCGTACTACGAGTATAGGCCGTTGTCAACCCTTCCCGCTTGGTCGGCAAGCTAGTATAAGCTTTAGACATTAGTATATGGCATCTTCAACCATGTACTATCATCTTAACAGTAGACCAGCATGTTTATAGGATAGGGCTTGAGCTGTCTCTGGTTATCCGAACAGCCAGCTAGCGTGGTTTCAGGGACAGAAAACAGGAGGGCAACCTCGTTCTGGACAACGTGATCAGGCAGTCCATACCGTACTCTGATACAAGATATCTATAGGGCTCAGCAGCAGTATCCTACTAGACACGCAGTTGCCGCAACCCCACAAATTAATGACGGGTTATGAAAGAAATCGGGTTCACATCCCGTCTTAATTGCACTCATCCGTCGTATTCTGGGTTTCAAATATCTGGCCTTGGAAACCTCGCTCGGTGAAGTTGTAATCATCATGTTAACTAAGGGGCCTGACTTGTTTAGCTGATAGGCCCCATTGCACACTTACAATGATCAAGGGCGGAGGACTCATGTGTGGCAACAAACGAAAGCCTCAGTGCTTGATAGCACCGTTTCCATGCACCTATTCCAGCATAAGTGTTGCCTTAGGCACAGTCGCCGACAGGTAACCAAGCTTGCAGGCGTTAGCGGACCTACTACTTTGTTGCTTGCTTCCTTGTCAGTTTTGTTTCTTAGGTAACATGATTGTCTTCTGAAACTAGACTTAGTTGCGGGGCAATCACATGGCAAATGACCAGCCGCCCTTTTGAATCGAATGGCAAGTACATCAGTCTCGTCAGTCCGAAAGATTTGTTTAACAACAGAGCAGGCACGGCAGAACAGACCCGGACATCAACATTTTCTTCATGTGTATATCGAGGGATTGGCCCGAATATGACCATCACGAGACCCCAAAACATGTTCCTTCCGCACAAGTTAACACAATGGCATGTGACAGCTCAAACTCAAACATGACGGCCCATTGAGACGTCAGTCATATTTTTTGCAAGAGGCCTCAGTCTGCCGATGCAAGCACTATCAACGTGATTATACACCTACAATACAATGACGTCAGGCCCTGCAAAGCAATATAATGCATTGGTATCGCCATTCCTTTTTCCAGATACATTCAACGCCGTACGCCCACCCGGATCGCTCGCCACGCTCTGTGTGATTAGGATTCTACAACCATCGCGTCGCCATTCTCATCTTCCTCCAAAGTAAGGTCGAGGACACGAGCATACTGCACGGTTAAGCGTTGAAGTTCCCTAAACTTGCCTGCATGTATGTTAGTCAAGGTCTGGTAACGAGAGACGACAGCTGTGAACTTACCCAAGATCATCACCACGCCTTTGAGTAATTCCTTCCGGTCCCACCCGCAGATCTGGTCATCCTTGCTGAACCAGCCCTTCCCTTGTTCGTTCTCATCTATCTTGTTGTCCTGCAGAATACCGCCAAGAAGACTGTTAAGCAATTCTTCAACTTTCCCTCTCAGGCTTTCAGCACCGATTCGCTTCGCGTACATAAACAGATACAATCTGAACTCATCCTTTGCAGCGAGCTGCAAGGCGCCAGCAATCCGGTTCTCTAGATGTGCAATACTGACACTTGATTCGAATGTCTCAAACCCGTCCTTTGACAGTAATGTCTTAATGATTCGCTGTAGTGTATATGCTCTACCTTTGAGCAAGAATTCGTTGGTTGTATGTCTCTCCAGGAAGGGAATGATGCCGGCTGACACCAATAACTCATCATTCTTGCTGTTCTTGGAAGTCGTTGGACCGACAGCTGTCGACTGTAACGCACCAACAGACGAATCATTACTGTTCCAGTACTGACTACCAACAGCCCACCAAGCCTCGGACAACCGCTGCCACGAGTACATGTCGGGGGAGTAATAGTAACCGTCGCCGTTCGTTAATGTAATGACAATGTGTCCATTCGAGTTGAGATGAGCTGATGTAACACCAGGAGCCGGCATGGCTGCGTGCGGTTGAAGTGACTGTATAGCGATTTCAAGTATAGGACCTAGAGAAATAGGGGGGTGTGGGGAGGAGAGAGTTTTGATGTTCCACACATGGCACTGCCCCACGGCGGTGATGCACAGAAGCCACCAATCCCGGCATTCGAGAATGACTGGCTGGGACTCGAGGACCATGGCATTGATCAGTCTGCGACCGGCCGGTGTCCATGTATAAATGCTGCCATCCTCACAAGCAGCAGCCCAAAAATTCTTATTGCCAGTGATCAGTATGATAGCCCGGGGCAGGAAATCTTGCCACAGGACGACTCCACGCTTCGATGCTGTGATATGCGAGGGATCCCTAATTGACACCGGATTTTTAGCTTCGAGCACAATATTTTCAGGGACCTTTGATGCTTCTTCAGGAGTGCTATCTTCGAGTAGGACCCCCCTTTCGAGAGGCCTAAGGATGTGTGAACGAATCTTTGGTACGGCAAGGCGGACCTGAGATATGGCGATGGACGGGTTGAGTACCGCTGGCCTGAGGTATTCCGGAGTCGGTACAAGGCCGGTGCGTGGAGGCTCCAGAGATGCAGGCTCGAGGCCCTCAACGCCGTTCCTCACAATAGCACGAGGGGCAGTTGAGGGTCGCTTGCTGCCATGCTCTTCATCGTCGTCCTCGAGAGCTATGGCCTTACGTTTGTTCCCCAGCAGCATTGCCGCCAGGCCACCTTCTGGTAGCCCGTCGTAGGGTTTCGAGAGGTCCAGTATTGTTTGTGGTGCATCATTCTGGGCGGCTTTCGTAGCGCTCGATCCTACCAACTGTGTTTGGGGTAAGGACGATTGTCCAGTCCCGGATGAAGATATGAGCATGGGAGCCACTCTCTTCTTGCCATCCTTCGTGATTGTGACACGGGACTTCAACTCGTTTACCCTCTGAACCGTTTTATCTGCGGACTCCTGTGCCGGAGCAGTCTCCTTCCCCTTGTCTGACTCCTTGGACGCCTCTGCTTCCAATTGTCCGTTTGGTGTAGGCGGGTTATTTGGTGTGGCGGTACCAGTCTTGACACCGTTTGTTGCAGGCGTGAGGTCTTTCGCAACGGGATGGTGATCCCCCATCAGTGCGCCCATCCTAGACTCGGCACCACGTCTCTCGCCCTCCTTGGCGTGGTTTTCTAGAAGAAGGCCATCGACATCTTCTGCAATGCCCATGGCTTTCCTCGAAGCACCGTATTTGGACAACGCCTTGTCTGTTTCTTCCAGATTTGCTACCCAGCCTAGCTCGCCAGTCTCAAACCGAGCGCAGATAATACTGCCATCAAGACTGGCAGCAAACACTGTCTGGCCATCAGGTGTCCATGCTAAATCTGATATGGATTTTGCTGCCAAGTCCTGCAATATGACCACTGGCCGAGAAGAGTTTGTATTCCAAATACTTAGAGTCTTGTCCTGGCCAGCCGATGCAATGACGGTGACGAGCGCGCCCGGGGTGTGTCCGTTGGCCTGACCATTCTCGGCTGGCCTTTCCGTGTGGAAGAGGCGGGGGGAGAACATGCAGACTTCGGTAGGACCTTCGTGGCCGATCAAGTTGATTTCACTGTCCCAACGCGAGCGCTCTATAATAGCGACGGAACTGACGGGCCCATTGACGGCGTTAGCAGCGGCGATGTGGTTACCATCGGGGGACCATGAGCATCTCCGGAAGTACGTGGTCAGGGGCGACGACTTGAAAGGAGCGCTTATGGTAGTTTCCAGCTGGAAGTTATTGACCATGTCATGTTGGGTCGCGTTCGGGGCTGGAGAGGTGAATCGGAATATCTTGATTGTTCTATCGTCGCTAGCGGTCGCGAAGAACTTGTTGGCTGGATCGAAGGTGATTCCCTTGACGTGACTCTGGTGGCCGGAGAGCACCTTAAGCTTCTCGAAAGTATGACCAGACCAGATTACGATCTTGGAGTCTAGGCCGACCGATACTAGTATAGATCCATCGTGTGCCCAGGCCAGGTCCTGCACATCGTTCTCGTGGCCAACCAGGCGCTTCGAGGTCTTCCAGTTCTCGACGGGTGGGGGCTCGTTGGTGCCGAAGGTTGCGACCGTGGGCGGGCCGCTCTCGAGCTGGTATATGCAGATGATCTTGTCGTCAGCGCCAGATGCGAGGTAGCGCCCATTTGGCGAGAAGCGGACCGAGTGTATCGTTCCAAGGTGGTGGCTCATGTGGCATAGCTGCCTCGGTTTCGAGTAGGTTCTGTCGTGCGCATTGTATACCGTTTCGGTCGACCAAATACGAACATGTCCATCTACGCCCACGTGTTAGGACGCCGCGACCCGAGCGAGCTGGTTCCCTGGTATGCTTACCTCCACCGGCAGTCGCCAATCTCTTCCCATCGGGGGACACATGACAGCTATAGACCTCGAAGTCCTTCTGCTCGCCTGTCGCATGATATCAGTCAATCGCAAGGAAAGTGATGATGGCAAGGCAACAGCAACCGTACCTTTATGGCTCAACCATGAAGGTTTGATGAGATGCATCGTGGGTTGAGAAGCTGCCGAGCTTGTCGCATATCGGCTTGCTCAATCATGGGTGAAGGAGCTCTCTACACTGGAGCGCGCCAGCGCCAAAAAGTCGCGACGCGGACCGAGCTGCTTTAGGCCTTAATTAGTGGATAGGATCGCCGGGCCGGAATAAACAACGCCCCGAAACAAGAAGATGAACCCGCAACAGCCAAGACGAAAGCAACTGAGCCGCACTTGACCCAAGGCGAAATGCCAATTTCCAACTGCCGGTATGGTGGCGTCCAGAGATGCATTCCATTAAGTCGTCATCGTGAGAGGAAATGCCAGTCTCAATCATGAACAAACAGTATAGTAGACCTTTCTAGTTTCTCAGACTTGCAATAGACACCTGTTAAATGATAGTATTGACACATTGGTTGCCTGCCTTGTTTGATAGTACTTGGAAAACAAGACCATACTATGCAAATGCATCGGTGCTGCTGTGGTGAATTTTAAAGCTTGAGCTGCTCTAATTCTGTAGGCAAGGATGCCCATGCGTACGCTCACCAATACACCATCATTTTGTATCGACAAGGACAGAGAATATCCACCTACAATCCATAGCTGGCCTCAGAGTAGTCGCAAACCTCCGAGGGAGGACAATCCGATTTCTAAACCTTGTTTCGTGTGGAGTGCCCATACTTATTATTCCCAGTCCCTTGCACCGGAACTCATTTCCAATGTCCAAGATCGCATGCCCCAATCGCGAGATACTGTATGGTCGCAATGTCGTACTGGATTTCTCCCATTACTACCTCGGTGTGGTGGATCATGGACCGTTACCCATGGATTGAATTACAAGGACGTTCTTAGCCTTGCGAGCACTGGTTCCCCGTCTGCCCACGCCACCGGACCGCACCGCAATTGGCTGTGTTTATAGTAGGGGCGGGGGGAGAGCAGTTTAAGAGCTCGTTTTCCTCATTCTATCCCCAAAACATATTCTTCCTCAATGTAGATCCTAGCGAATACGACATGGCTTCCAACGGCGCCCCGATTCTTCATTGGCCTTAAACTCTCGGTCAAAATTGGTTGATTCGCAGCCGACTTTCGGCAGTACGTTGCCGTGTCCTAGCGCGGGGTTCCCATGCGTTCGGGAGGCGGTCCGCGTTATACGCCATTCCTGGGGACATATTTCGTGATCCGACGAAGACACACACTAGAACTACACTTATACGGAGGCGGTGTCTTCTCTCGACGCTTACGGTTCATTCGATTGATAATATTATCCATTTTCAATAACACAATCCCAACCATTTGGCTCACCATGACCCAAATCCCGACGCAACCCTAACTGTATGTAGTTCGCTCGGACCTCGGAGACAACATACAATCGCCGCAATATTGGAGAAAAGGAACGGCTTTTCCGATGGTGACAGGCATCTTCCAATGCTCTTAACGTGAAGTGCCTACCGGACGGTGCCGATACACTACAAAAGCTTGTCCCAGTCTTCTCGAGGAATGTAGTCATTGGGCTGCTGGGGCAGATAAGAGCGTGAACCCACACTTTAGCCGAATTGTCGCCAATCTCTCTTGGGGTTGACAAGTGAGGAGAAGTGCACCACACTTCCGTAACAGTCGATGCTATGATAAGTACAATTACAGGCCTGCTATGAACAAGGGGAAGTCAATTGTCGCAAGTCCGCGAGTTTTCAAAAGGTCCATTGGCTGTACCATACAAGTCCCTGCTAGTGTCGGCTGCTACCGGCTCCATTCGTCAATCTACGTAGGCCAGTATCAAAATAGATAAGATCAGGTGTCGTGCTTGTCGGCGTCGTAAGTCGTGGGTCCCCAGTGACCTGGTTCGACTTGCAGAACCATACAAGAGATAGCGCAACGGGGGGCAAATGCTATCGGCCAGATAACGTTGTGCGACGAGTGGGTCGCTATCTATACTACACTTATACCAGAGTGCGCTCGCTCTAGGTATACGTGACCATGGCGATCACTCACTGCTCATCTCCTCTTCATCCTACTTGAGCCAGCAATTCGACTGAGTTGTGACAGAGCTAGTAGTTCTACAGGGCGTCGCCATGGCCGCAGAGATCCAGCGAGCATCTCTCGACAACTCGAGTGAAGACAGGACTTCTCAGACTTCCCGAAAAGATGAAAAGACAGGCACGAAGGACACCATCGAGGCTTACGTTGCAGACGTAGAGGGAGAGGGTTATGAAGCGGAGAAGCAAAGATTGGTTGAGAAGGCGGAGGCCGTCGAGCTCATCCCTAATGAAGCCTTCACATGGAATGTCGATGGCGACCAGTCACCTTGTGGGTATTACCATGGCTCTTAAGTCCGCATCATGTTGAACTAATATGTGATTCAGTTCCCGAGGTGGCTGCTTGCGTCCCCAACACCGACGATCCAAGTATTCCATGCAACAGTGAGCTTCCAGGACAAAAACAAGACTCCTGATTACCGAAGGTCTAATCGAGTACAGCATTCCGAGCTTGGTTTTTGCTGACCATTTTCGTGATTATCTTTGCCGGCGCCAATCAATTCTTCGGCTTGCGTTATGTGCGTATGCCTTACTTCAAGGGGAAAGAATGCTGCTGACATTGACAGCCTTCCCTCTCCATCGGATATGTCGTTGCCCAGTTGTTGGTGTTCCCCATCGGAAGAGCTTGGGAGAAGCTCCCACGATGGCGACTACCATTGGGTCCGTTATCGTTCGATATCAATCCTGGACCGTTCACTATGAAGGAGCACGCTTTGATCGTCATTGCAAGTACCAAGTCGAGAAAGTTCTCCTGATTGTTGTAAGGCTAATTTTTCGTAGTGCGTCAACATTAGTGCCAGCGTCGCTTATGCTTCTGGCGCGCTTGTATCTATCATCAGTCCTGTCTACTGGAATCAGGATAACGGGGCAGGCTTCTCGTTCTTGTTTCTTCTGACAACGCAGATGCTTGGCTTTGGCCTTGCCGGTCTTTCCCGGAGATGGCTGGTCTACCCGGCTGCGCTGATCTGGCCTTCGTCCTTGGCATCGACAGTCCTTTTCCGAGCTTTGCACGAGCCTCAAGAACATTTCTCAGCCAACGGCTGGACACTGTCGCGATACCGTTTCTTCTCGTACTTCACCATCATCGCCTTCGTCATATTTTGGTTTCCGGACTACATCTGGACTAGTCTCAGCACGTTTGCTTTCATCACTTGGATCGTGCCACATAATCAGAAGGTTAACACCCTCTTCGGCATGAGTTCCGGGCTCGGACTACTGCCCATAAGCTTTGACTGGACGCAGATCAACTATGCTGGTAACCCTTTGGTGACGCCTTTCTACATTTCCTGCAATGCTTTTGCCGTCGTGGTGATATTCTATCTGTTCCTGTCTCCGATCCTCTATTACAGTAACGTGTGGTACAGCGCCTAGTGAGTATTCCTATTATGATTAGGATGGACTTATACTGAATCATGATAGCCTACCACTTCTGTCATCTAGCACATTCGACAACACTGGCTCCTCATACAACATCTCCCGAGTCGTCGATGATAAGTTGAATTTTGTCCTTAGCAAATATGAGGAGTATTCACCCATGTACATCTCCATGTCTTATTCCATCTCTTACGCTCTCTCGTTCGCTGCGGTCACTGCAATGGTCTTCCATACATACCTCTACAACGGGAAGGAGATTTGGGCAAAATTCAAGAACTCGCGTTCCGGTGGAGAGGATATCCACAAGCGACTGATGAACGTTTACAAAGAGGTCCCAGATTGGTGGTACGGTGTTCTGACAGTTGTTGTCCTCGGTCTTGGTATCTTCACCGTCCGCTATTGGGACTCTGGCCTACCAGTCTGGGGCTTCATCATTGTCTGCTTCGGCATGGGTGCCGTCTTGATCGTCCCCGAGGGTATTTTGGAGGGCACCACGAACCAGAGAATTTTCCTCAACATTATCACGGAGCTGATTGCTGGATACGCTTGGCCCGGCAAGCCAATTGCTAACATGATGGTTAAGTGTTATGGATATAACTCTGTCAAGCATGGTATGGACTTCGCCCAGGACCTGAAATTAGGACAATACATGAAGATCCCTCCGAGGGTACTCTTCCTCGGTCAGATCTACGCATCAATATTGGCGACAGCGACGCAAACGGGAGTCCTTCGGTGGATGATCGGTCATATCCCCAATCTCTGCAGCTCTAAAAACACTCAACGCTTCACCTGTGCGGGTGCCAAGGTGGTATACAACGCAAGTCTTATCTGGGGAAGTATTGGCCCTCAAAGAATGTTTCAGGCCGGTCAGGTTTACAATGGCATCATGTACTTCTTCCTGATTGGGCCAGTTGTCACCATCATTGTTTACTCCATCTACCGAAAATACCCCAACAGCTGGGTACGATACATCAATGTGCCAATCTTCTTCAACGCTGCCGGCAACATTCCTCCGGCCAACACTACCCAGTACTCACTCTGGTTCATATTCGGATTCTTGTTCAACTGCTTGATCCGCAAGCGTGCATTTGCATGGTGGAAACGCTACAACTGTACGTACTAACTTCCCGGTATTTGTAAATATTTCCCAGCTAACTATCGCATCTCTAGACCTTCTACAAGCTGCCATGGACACTGGCACAGCTCTTGCCACCGTAATCATTTTCTTCGCCCTCAGTTACAACAACATCACGCTGACCTGGTGGGGAAACACTGTCGGGTCAGATACGGATGATTCTAACTCGGTGCCGTACCTAACGGTCCCGGATGGCTCATACTTTGGCAAGGGTCCTGGCCAATTTTAGTAGCAGGTCACGTCGATTGCCTGGTTTCAGGATTGCCAGTGTAGTCTAAAATGGGAGTGCCTATAACGAGCTACACAAGTTTATGAACGATTATATGTTGTGTAAATTGACTAGGGAATGGCTGTTAACGACATTGCATCACACGCTTCTGTTACCCTCATTGCGTTACAATGACAACGTCGCAACAAAACTGCTTATTGACCATGATATCCACTTGCATACATAATAGTACCTATAGCCAATGAGACGCATTTGCAGTCAGGTTCGCTAGGGCGCGCCCATGCTGACGTCAGCCATGTACACATGCGTTCCGCCATCCTCCCGGAGACAACAGCTTCGTGATCTCTGATGGCTTGATATAAACAAGTATTCAACTAGCATGCTCTATACCCATGACATTATTAGAAACACCTGATTCACGCTTTTGAGCCTCACACCCCACCAATATGTCCAAATCAATGATTACTCTCGGCGGTCCCCTCTTCCGCCGTCCAGACATTACGCATGAAGAGTTCAGCGTGGCATGGCGTCGCCATGCCCAGCTCGTTACACCCTGGTTTCTACATTTCGGTGTGAAAGAATATACCCAGCTCCACATCTATTCCTCCACATCTGGCCAACCTGTATCACTCCCGGCATCCTCTTCCTCCGACCATATTCCTCCTGAAATATTGGCACAAGCTCGAAAGACCCTAGGACAGGCAGACGCGCTCGTCATAGTCCGCTGTGTACCGAATATGACTTCCACGGGAGGCGCACGACCACTTGGCGATGGGATGTTGCATTCTTATTTCAAGAAAGTGATCGCGATAGATGAGAGGCGGTTTCTTCATTTTGAGTCTGGGGCTACTGCGGTAGTGCCGGAGAACGGAAAGCCCGAGTTCGAGGTCCCGCAGCTCGATGCTGATGTGTGGAAAGCGTTGGTGGCTGAGTCAGATGATATAATCGTAGAGGAGTTGGTAGCGATTAAGGACGGGGAAGTGGTTATGGAGCGCGACCAACAGTGGTGGGATCAGTGGCAGGCATTGAACACTTACGCTGATGGAGACGCGAGCAGAGACACCAGTGCGTAAGTAACAAAGACTAATAGAGAGTGTTGAGAACCCAACTTGTCATAAGAACGTGCGCAATGCTAATCATTGCCATGTCGTGTTCAAGGAATATAGGTCTAATTATACGATGAAAAATCATACCCGAAGTTCACGACACAAGTATCAATGCCGACCCGGATAAATATGTTTCTCACCCAGACGCGTACTTGGGTATTGATATAGCGAAGAGGATCTGTCATCAAGAGTTGACCGGCCATCTTAGCTATTTTGCGGCACACCGTAACCGTCCTCTTATACCAAATGGTCCGAGATCAAGATGTAGAAGGGATAGGCATATATTAACCTAGCTTTATAGGCTTTGTTGTTTACTCCTCTCTTGCTAACATCTATATATCCTGTTCGCGGCGTTTGAGATGCGCAACATCACCATGAGGGTCATAATATGTTTATTCACCTGGCCTGGACAGTGATTTATGAAACGCTGGCCGTCCAACAATGAAAAGAGGTTGGCAATATGACTTTGTGGAAGCAAAAGCCGCACAGTCAAGGCTTCAGACTCAAGTGAACAGTAGTGGTTCACACAACATAAATCGCGACACATTGATATTATGTTCCAGTAGCTTTCGGCTTTGGCATTGCAGAAGTATGACATGTGCAAAATTATATTGAATATCAGCCGAATAAATTTAGTACAATCTCTGCAGGTTTCTGGCTTATCAGTACTGCTGTTCCACTGTCAAAGGCAGCCAGTCAAGTCTGCCTTCGGGCCAAGTCAAGCTCCCTGTGTAGAGGCACCGGAAGCGTTTCCCTTTAACGGGATGGGCCCATCTGGCTGGGTCGTTGGTATGGCCGATCATTCGGGAACGCAGGAACACAAAACACACGCGGGAGATAAGACTAACTTGTTCAGGCGTTGACGGCTTGTCATACCTAAGGTATTTTACTGGCGTTGGTTTCGCTTTTATCTGCCTATCCTCTTTGCTCGACAGGGCCAAATAACCTCACTTACATACATAATACAGCGAGTGTTATAAGAAGCCTTGCGTGTGCAATTGAGCATTATTTACCAAGTCAACGATTGAGCGTTTGCGAATCTACACTTCTCCCGACAAGCCGTCATCTCAATTAATCCACCGAAAAGTCTCGGCACGCGTTGCCCGAAAGGAGATAGCGTAGTGCAAAGTCTCATCAGCCAAGAGAGTGACATCACCTAGCGCTGTGAGAATGCTATTTCGTAATGGGAACTGTGAAATTCAATTGGTACTGTAGTTCGACATTCGCTACTGCCATGACGGCTATCTTATCGCCTTGGTATTCTGACTCGCGTTGAGACGAGATACCGACCCGCTGCCGCGCTGTTTTCTCGAACGGCCATTCTGGCCCTGGTGGGGATGACCCTCGACAATCAGTCATTACTGAGGCCCGACAACAGTCATAGCAATTGCTACACTGATACACTATCTATCAGCGTACTGCTCGTACGAGCATTACTTATGCTCCTTACGCCGTGTGCAGCCTGTCATCTCACCTCATCTCACCATACCGGCATTTTGTACAACTTTCTTGGCTTTTCGCTCATCCCGTATGAACTCCTCAATCAAGCCGAATATTCATCTGAGCTGAAAGTCCCCCGATCATGGCGGCATCGATCAACACCGGACGCAAGTCCGCCGAGATGAAATCTGCCGACGATGCCCTCGCCAAAATGGGTTACAAGAGCGAGCTTCCTCGGAGTCTAAGCATGCTGTCGGTCCTTGGTCTGTCCTTTGCCATCATGGCCGTTCCCTACGGTCTCAGCACGACTTTCTTGTTCTCGCTACCCAATGGTCAATCCGTCACCATTTTATGGGGCTGGGTGTTACTGTCACTCCTCTCGGTCGCTATCGCTGCCTCCCTTGCCGAGATCTGCTCCGTATACCCCACTGCGGGCGGTGTTTACTACTGGGCCGCTCTACTATCGACACCGAAATGGGCACCGATTGCAAGTTGGATTACCGGGTGGTTGACATTGGTTGGCAACTGGACCGTGACTCTGTCTATCAACTTTGGAGGCGCACAGTTGATCCTGAGTGCCATATCGCTTTGGGACGAAGAATTTGTGGCAAATGCGTGGCAGACCGTCCTGATGTTCTGGGCAGTCACGTTGGTGTGCTACCTTGTCAACATTTTCGGGGCGAAATATCTGGATCTGATCAACACGCTCTGCATCTACTGGACCGGTGCCTCAATCCTCATCTTCCTGATTGTTCTACTGGTCATGTCACCGTCGAAGCGCAGCGGCGAGTTCGTATTCGCTCACTTCGACGCCTCTGCATCCGGATGGCCCTCTGGTTGGGCCTTTTTCGTCGGACTTCTCCAGCCCGCTTACGTGCTGACCGGATATGGCATGGTGGCGGCTATGTGTGAGGAGGTCCAAAATCCCGAGCGCGAGGTGCCAAAGGCAATTGTATTGTCTGTTGTGGCAGCCGGTATCACGGGCCTAGTGTTCTTGATTCCTATCCTGTTCATTCTTCCCGATGTCCAAACCCTCTTGGAAGTCGCAAATGGCCAACCTATCGGATATATCTTCAAGACTGCCACTGGCAGCGCCGGCGGTGGCTTTGGTTTGCTCTTCCTGATCCTGGGTATCTGGCTTTTCGCAGGTGTTGGTGCTTTGACGGCCTCCAGCCGCTGCACCTATGCTTTTGCGCGCGACGGCGCCATTCCCGGCTCCGGCCTATGGAGCAAAGTTGACAAGCGCTTCGGCATCCCTTTGTGGGCTTTGTCACTCTCGGCAATTGTCGACTGCCTCTTGGGTCTCATCTATTTCGGTTCCAGCGCCGCTTTCAGCAGTTTCACGGGCGTTGCTACGATCTGTCTCTGCACTTCGTATGGCTTGCCCATTTTAGTGTCTGTCGTGCGTGGCCGGAGACATGTACAACATGCTTCCTTCTCTCTAGGAAAGGCAGGATACGTTATAAACATTACAACACTGCTGTGGATCGTACTGGCTGTCGTCATATTTTGCATGCCCACTAGCATTGATGGACTTGAGCCGACCACCATGAACTATGCTAGTGCCGTGTTCGCCGGTTTTGCTGCCATCAGTCTCGCATGGTATGTCGTCTGGGGACGCAAGCACTTCTCCGGCCCGCCTATTCTGAAGTCGGAGATGGCAGAGCACGGTGTAGGTGTTGTGAGTGGACAATCACTCGACGAGGAAGCAACTCCAGATTCTAAAGACTTGAAGCAAGGCAACGGCGAGAAAATTTTGTGATCACCCGACGTAGATGTAAATACTGGTGTCGTATATATTTTAGAGCACGCATTACGAAGTGATATCATTCAAACAAATTCGAAATACATTTCAAATATGGTGACCGTCGCATTCATGATCAAATGTGTGACGCATTGCAGAATGGCAATGATATAAAGCAGATTGCACCGCAGTCTTTTATAATTTTAAGCATAATGGACATGTCTCAGGGTTAGAGCATTGATCGTAGTGCAACACGTTTTATTTCCCATATACTTAAAATCTAGGCTGGGTCAGATCCTTCTTCCATATTTGCAGATACTTATCACAAGCCATTTTGCAATTGCTGGGCGAAAAGCGTAGGAGATTTAGAGGGCCTCTCTAGAAGCTGTGTCCAGCCTCCATTGTAAGCGAACTGTACTAAGCAGCCAATTCGTGTCTATCATCAAATATTATGCGATATTTAGTGATATCAAAGCGTGCTCAAAGATAGCCGGATTTGTCCCCTTATGGTCGCGGCCGATGGCTGACAGGTGCGCAAAACTCGACGATGCAATACGACGCCTCCCCTGGCTCAAGTATTGCTAATATATTCCTTGGGGAGAAACATATATATTACTTTAATACCCCAAGCATTTATGGCAAACACGTCAAGGGAGACAACTACGTTGAGACATGTTGCTAGAATGAAAATGCACTACAGTGATAGATCTTCACCTATGTTGACGAGACATCAAGAGATCCAACTTTCCCACAGGCTCCAGGCACCATCACCGAGGCAACTACAATGTAGTCGCCTAATTGGCCGCATTGAACAAAATCACTCCAAGCAGCAGCACCGGGTGTCGGAACTCTGTATCATTGCCAATATGCACGTGTCTCTGTGTTTGTTATTAGAGTGGTCAGACAGATCAATGTACATGCTCTCCAAATTATAGTCATTCTACATGAAACAAGGTCAACTGATATTTTCTTTGCTTTTCTTCCGTATTTCGCCTAGTCAATAATTCTCGACCGTTGTTTTGATATTTTTGATATCAGAATGCCGTTGCCCGAAGCGGTCCTATTTGACTATAAACGCCGTTAGTCCTACCGTGTCTCAGTCCGGGCCGGTCCAGAAGAGGTAAACATCTGCCCTACAAACGAACGAGCTGACGGGAACGGTATATTACAGGCCACGATGGGCCGCAACTTAATGGCCTAGACGCGGCTGCCAAGACCCGCAAATACTTACGGGATATGTCCTACGATACGTAGTAGCCGAGCTTCCGACTGAGGCGAAAGGGGTCCTCGAGAAATCCTGGTCGATAGCGTCAGTCCAGGTAGCCCGGAGACGTGACTCGCACGATCTCTTGAGGCCTCATGACATACATTTAGGAAGGACTATTTTGCATACCAGCACTGCGTCTCTCACCTGACATGAGAATAATGGCCGAGAATCAGACGGATGAAGTCACAGATGGTAAGTTATGGATTCAATCTTTTCGAAGAATGCAGCAGTCCTATATCGATGATAAACACTCATATCAAAGCCCTTAGAGATTGCTCACAAGGTGGATACGCTATCAATTGATGACTTCATTTATGTAATATCTTCTGAACTTGCCCTTGGGATATCGTGAAAAAGCATTCCTGCGTCATGCCACTTGGCCTCTCACAGAAGTTGCACGGAGGTGCAGGTCGAGTCCAAGAAGGGGCATTGATTTACAGAAGATCACTTATCCTTCAAACCAAGGAATCAAGGAAGGGGCTGATGTCGCGGGTCGATCCCTTTCTCAACCGCGAGAGCTCAAGCCTGACTGGCCTGGCCGATGAAAGAATACATTGCGCGTTGCATTGATCACGAATATTGACATTGACGATCCGATGCTCACCTTCGAACCGGATTGGTGTCGATAACAGTTTTACCCCGATACGGGGAGTAAATAGATGCTCGGGAGGGGCCCTACACGTCACGGAGCGCGCGGAGCATTTCTCGCATCGCCCAGGAATATTTCCCGAGTGGCTTAAGAAAAGAGGCCACAAGAAAGTCAAGACGAAAAATCAGTGTTGGCATTCCTTAAGCTAGGCGCGTGTTTGATCCCCTGCAAGCGATGAAGCAATTCTGAAACCCACCGCCAGAACTGTGTTCTCGGGCGGCACAATTGGAGGCGTTTGTGATGCAGCATCGAGTTTGGAGAGCACAGTCGAGGTGGAGCACGGATCCACAGCTGCTCGCCATTGAACCACGCAACTGGGACACCGACGGAGGATTGTTAGGACCCCTGATTCACAGTCGAGGCTAGGCCGCTATGGCAGCAACAATGCAAGAGAGCGAGATGCAGAAGGATTCCACCACATCATGACATATTATAAGAAAACTACGCAGCTAAGGAAAACAATGGGAGCATCATTCTGCCACCTACATTCCATTGCAGCAGCTATGCCGTTGTCGTGGTTTCGGCTGGTCGTCGGCTGCTTTCCGTCTTTGCTTACGGTATTGTTTGTCGCCATATCTGGGCATTCTGTCCAAAACTTTCGGCCTGGACAGCAGGGTGGTGCATCAACACAGTCACATCGAGCAAGGGTCTTGCGTACGTATCTGACGTAGCTTTGTGTTGCGAGCCAAATTCCTGCTTGTTTGTGTACATACGTCGTGATTCACATGACGCGAGCAGCACAAGCAGTACGACCTAGACGAAATCCTTGCTCATTCTGGGTCTTTGTTAACCAAGAGCTGTCAACTGACGCGACGCCCATTTTGAGTAAGTCAGGTAGGCAGTTAGGAGGAGCCAATAACGACCATGCTGAAGTGGGTGGTCATTTGCTTCCAGAAGGATTCTCGTCATGGTCCCCACTGACGCCTACCTACATTGAAGAAGGGGTAGCGGCATTCCCGGCTGGCAATGGATCGTCTTAGTGTATCTAGCAAGGGGCAGTGGTCATGTCAGCGAGAGATATGTTTAATGTCTCCAGCCCCGAGAATCTTACAAGGCTCGTCCAATCTATAGGCAAGCAGCTATGCAGATATGGTGTGCAAGCCTCGTACTGTCATATATTATACGCGAGATAGTGACTTGGAATAAAAGCAACGAATCCAAGGACAAAAAGAAGGTTGGGCGAATGACGATGAATGTAATGAACCCGTCCGGCTTCTCCACACGCTGTCCGTAGTGCAAAGCCTGTGCAAAGCCTGTGCGAAGCCTTCGCCTGGCAGGACCGCTAACTCTAGCACGGCCTTAGCCCTTTAGGCTTTCCACTCTAGCTCTGAACCCCTGACTGCTCGGTGCCTTGGGGCTTGGGACTTCGAGGCTGGGAAACGCGCCGTGCATTCCGCTCGGCTCCTCGATACATGGCCAGGTGCGAGTTGCCCGCTTTGCGACCCAGCTCGGATGGGAGCTGTTTTCTTTTCGCTTCATCGCGACCACTGATACCCTCCCGTATACTTTCTTAATAGTTTCCCCTCGTTCTTTCTGTCATCGTCCTGTTCCTTTCATCCGCCATATTTCCCCCTTTTTCTTTCCCCTTGGAACCGGCGGCGCCTTACCGCGGCGAACACGCCCCCTCTGAGGTCTCAATTAATTACTTCGATAATCGCGGCTGGAGAAAGTGAAGGAGCTGGACCCCGACTGACCTCAGCCACGCATTCTTTCATCATTCCGCATTTCCAACACCCTCGACACCCCCGCTTCTACTTGGGGATAGGCCTGATCAGCTTCAGCTTCGGCCGACTCTAAATATACAGTAGCCATCGCTGTGTCCTACTGCCGACAAAGGCACACTACTATTGATCTTTTCCTTGTCTACATAATTCATTTCCAACCGCCGGGCGCCTGCCGAATCGCGTGCAACACAGCAATACCGACGTCACTGGTCTCACCACACCAACCCCAAGCCGCTAACATGTTCGACAGCCTTCAGTGGTCTGTCGACTCGACGCGCAAGAGGGCCAGGGAAGACGATGAAGCTATGAGTGGAACGCTGGGCTTCACCGAGCACAGGAACAAGCGTCTTCATTCTCTTCCTCTTCGAACCTCTCCTAGCCATAAAAGATGGTCCGGGCCGCCAAGTTTTCCCTCCTCTCACATGCCACTGTCCACGATCACACCAGGCGATTCGGATTCGGAAGACATGCAACAGCAGCAGCAGCGGCAGCCCGCTTCCCACTTTTCGCCATGGTCATCGTCCCCTGCTCTGTCGCAACAGCAACAGTCTCCAAACCCTCCCATGGATGCCGATAGAGACACGGACATGATGGTGATGGAGGAAAACCAACATCTGCAACCGGGACCCGCGCAGCCAGACCCGATAGCTTCGAGTATAACAGGTCGGATGCCTACGCCTATCCACGCCACCTTTGCCGCCCAGGTTCGTGGAAATAGTTGGGGAGCAACGAATGGGAGCAACATGCATGCCTCTGCTGGCTCTGCCTTTCCTCGTGCTTTTGCACCACCTCCCGATGCTTCGGTCCCACGAACTGTAGAGAGTGTGGCAGAATGGTCAATAGTGCAAAACCGGCGGTTACCGTCTCCTATTAGTGAGAGCGGCGGCGAGGAACCCCCCGTTAGCCCCGGTATGGTGCTGGACTCTTCGTCCTCACTCCAACGGCCGTATCTTCCCCATATGCCACACTCTACGAATCCGGTCATGGCTCACCCTAATGTGGAAATTGTAACTCCGAGAGCATCGACGGACGATGTGGGTATGATGGATACCGAAGAAGCGCAGGCCCATTCGCCGACCTCAGCACCTGCCACGCCGTCACCCAGGAGCAAATTTGGGCACTCGCGCAGCAAGCATACTCTCAATTCGTGGACTTTGCAGCCTGGGATGAAGAAGTCGTTCAGTATAGGATACCGCGCTGATTGTGAGAAATGCCGCCTCAAGATCCCAGGTCATTTCAACCATATCATCGTCTCCTAGAATGGCGAAAACGGACAGAACTTGACGTGGCATGCGTTCTAGCAACCGCAAGGCCACGCTCGAAGAATTGGGAAGGTATAATGGTTTAGGTAGCTCTGCACCTTCCAGGAAAGAGAGGAGGTCTCGCAACCCTTTGTTGTGTTCGACCAAATTCGATTTGGCTCTCGCAAAGCTAGGGGCGACACGGCATCTTTAACCACCTTGAAGTCGATCCGCCCGAGAGACTGAATATGAACACGTCTGGTTATAGACTAGCGGGAAGAGTATACGGAGGCTGATCAAGTCCTCCCTACAGCGACATTAAATTTTCCTTGTCATTGCATCATCAGGAACCGGCTTTGTTTGTTTGTTATTTTTGGTCAATACCCCCCCTACACTCGTTAATGCATATGGGTTTGTCTTTACTGGATGGAGTTTGTCGGCCACTGGCATGGCTTTTGCCAGTGGTGCGACTACGGAGTTTGAGATTGGTTCATTGGGGTCTATATAAGCTCATATAATACATTGCAGTCTAGTCAAGCTGCAATCTATAGCGTTTCGCCATGAATGATACCAACCAACGTTTCTGGTTACTCCATCGTGCATATCGATTTTGATCTGGAAATTGGTCGGCTATAGGTTTTTTTCCCGAATTTTCCCATATTAAAGCTTCGGGACCTCTATCCACGTCAAATTAGCATGTGCAGTGCACGGCAAAAACTTCGTACCCCTATCAAGAAGCATCCAATTGTAATAAGCACTATTATAAGTGGCTTAATTACATACGCTTGACTAGTTGAAGCCTAAGGCCTCGACAAGACACGCGGCAGCAGTACAAAATTCTTGTCGTATACTATACTATAGTATGTACATATAGGTGGAAGAAGCATCCTTGTTAGATATATCATTAGCACCCTGATAGGTCAGCTCACGCAGGGGCCAACGGTGACCGCATTTTAAATGTTCAATGTATGTTCTGCCGGCCCAGCCGTCCACCATTTCTAGCATATTATCGCGTTCCAATGCCTCAATTCTCTTGTCGAAATCATTGTGTCCCAACAGCTCGAGACTGACCTCATGATGGCGTTACTGACTGGCCTTCCGGATGAGCTTTTGCTCAATATTGGCCAATGCTGCGATGGCCTCTTCGAACTACATTCTCTCTCACTGACCTGCCGCAAATTCAACTGTATCTTTACCCAAGTCCTCGACACACGTGTATTGAGAAAACACTCTTACCTACTGACTTGGGCCTGTGAGACTGCTCAAGTCGATTTGGTCGCTGGATTGCTTGCTGCCGGCGCCAACCCTAATATCCCGTTTGCTCCTGATGCCTCCCGAGGCTGGGAGAGATGGTGCCAGAACGCTGATACGCCTCCGTCATTTGATACTGCACAACGTATCGCTATACGCGATGTCGTCTATGGCTACGAATTATTTATCCCCCCTAGGATGCCTAGCCTCGCGTCTTCGCTCCCACAATCAAGCCAGGGTCGCCTGAACCTTGGAACGGACGACGACTGCTCGGATCGGTCGCGTGATGACCATGCTTCCGATTCTTCGCTAGACTCTGAAGAGCTCTCGTATGAGGTCCATCTGAGTCGTAACCTGTTTTTAACAGCCCGTCAAATTTCGAATGGCGACGGAAATGTTATGGTCTTGGACCCAGCATATACTAAGAACTGGGTTCGAATCCGCGCAAAATACTATTGGTTTCCATTACACGCTGCTGTCAAAGCTGGCTCGCTCAAAATAGTGGAGTTGCTCATCCAGCATGGTGCCATCCTTGATCCTCCCTCCTATCAGTTCTGCGGATGTGTTACCAGCAGGCCCGATCCTAACGGCTATTCAACTCCAGGATGGACACCTCTACATACAGTTTTCTGTTGCAAAAATGGAGCGGTGGCTGACTTCCTGCTCTCAAAAGGCTCATCACCATATGTAGATACCCAAGGAACCACCACGGTGCTCCATACAGCAGCCACTTTTGGCTTTATCACCACTTTACGTGAATGCCTTATACAATACCCTGACATGGACTTGAACAAATGTGACGATCATGGGAAACGCCCGCTCCAGCTTGCGTACTATGGGACGCGTGACACAGCAACAATGCAGTGTCTGGTGGAGCATGGTGCTGACCCAAACACTACACTCGACGGCTCCTCATTCACTGTTCTTCATGCAGCTTGTCTCTTGGGCTGGTTCCAACTTGCTACTGTCTACCTTGAAGCTGGAGCTCAGTGCAACCCACTTTGGTCTTATCGACCATGGGTTTTCTGTAGAGGTCGAGTGATTAGACCTTTGGATCTTTGTTGTACACGATCGACTAAGCCTGCCATCAGAAACTGTGGGCTCAGTGACGAGTACTGCGATGACGCAGCCGAGGAGGAGGATGAATGGCTTCAGTCGAAGGGCGGTAACCCATTCGATGACCAGGATCATCTGCTTGAGTATGCAGATTTTGGATCCGACACCGACAGAACCCAGATCGTTTCCCTTTTGATCAAGAAAGGTGGCAGAATAGAAACGCTTGCAGGACGAATGCCATCTGAGCATGACACCAAGTTCCCCTCGCCTATCGTATTGGCTTCAAAAGCCCATCTGGTTCCCATATTGAAACTGTTGCTCAAGGCCGGCGCAAATGCTTGCGAGCGAGACGATTTTGGCGACTTCCCGTTATCTGCAGCCGTGCGGAGCTTATCCGGCTCGCTGCCATTGGGAGATTGTAATCCAGCAGAGACAGTCGAGTTGCTTCTAGACCATGGGGCAGATGCCAATCAAAAAGACGGCGATGGACAGAATGCTCTGTTTCAACTATGTGCCTTGCCAGAAGCGCAGACTTCTGAGCAAGTCAAGATTCAGCTCGAAGTCTTGAAGCTACTTATAGATCGAGGAGCAACGACAGACGCAAAGCCTTTCACTTCTTCGTCCGATTTTTGGCTCTCTTCGTGCAATGCATCTCCGTTGCATGCGGCATTCAAACAAGGGAATCTCGAGGTCTGTGATATGTTAATCCAGCATGGGGTTTCATTCCCTGTCGCAGTGGCCGAGATGCAAGAATTCTTCGACAGCATCGTCTGGACAGGCACGAGCAAGCTGGGGGAGTCTTGCATATCTGTCAATGGTAGACCAGAAGAAACAGGCTGGAATAGTAGAACTAAGAGAGAGAGGGTATTACTGGAACAATCATGGCTTTGTGCGAAACTCAGCTATCTCCTTTGCCATGGTGATAAAGAAGCATTTATCAGACATCCTCGTAGTCTCTGGCTGGCAGGCCAAATCTCCGATACGCCACTGGCCGAGATGCTGATCCGGGCGGGCGCTTCCGACGCCTCTTGGACAGAGCATGACGAGTGCTGCGAGTAAATGCCCCGTTGACTTTGTTATGCTCTACTTATAAATATCGAAGGTCTACACTTGCTTCTCCGCAGGCCCTCAGTGTTCGCGCCGTACTATGCTCAATGCTTCATCAATATGGGGGCAGATCCATGTCAGCAATCCCTCGTGCTTCAGGCTCTCATGCGTGATCGCTATGGTCCCCGTTGGGATTTACTGCGCATATTCTTTGAACATGGCGCAATAATACCGCCTAGTACTCCGGGCATAGATGAGGATAGGTTCAGGTTCAACGACCCTGTCCATCCCCTTGTTACTGCCATCGAATAGATTTGGACGGAGGAAGACTGCGATAATTTTGCCCTTGCCATTCAAATGATGAGTGTGCCCCTAGCACAATCTCGCACTCTAGCTTACAAACTTCTTGTAGCGGCTTGCCGCAGTCTTACACAGCCTAGGATCGTACAGTGTCTGATCAGGGAAGGTGCCGACATCAATTTCGTCCCCCCTGGTGCTCAGCATATCATCAGATACCTTCTTGATCGCTTTGATGTCCAATTATTTGAGCATATTGACGGAAGTTGGGTCGAGCCGAGAATCTTGATTGACACTCTTCAGGTCTTCATCGAAAGTGGGGCGAAGTATCAGTTTGAGAGATTCGGCCACAACTCATTTTACAACCTCCTCGGAAGACATATGTCCTATGGCAAATCAGGAGACTCGAGCTGTACTGATGATAAAGAGAAGGAACATCGTGAACGCTTGTGCCAAAAACTACAAGAGCGTTGCATTCTGAAATATCGGCACCCAGCAGATATCACCGAACTTACGATCAGGGATGCGGTGGAAGATGAAATCGATGCGTTTCAAGATGATTCCCATGATGGCTCGAACGACTTGGGCCCGGATTATTCAACAGATGATGCTACACCCATGGTGGAAATAATGGATCAGATACTTGACCGAGCGCGGTCTCTGCGCTCATGATTTGGCGACAAGTTTGCTGATAAGGCATCGCATTCCTGCATCTGTACCTTCTTTCGGTGTGCAGAGCTGGAATAATACAGCTTTGGAGGGCAACCCTCGTAATGCGCACGTTTTAATTGTGTGAGGGAGTTTAGGAGTCCTGCATATTAAACAGAGTAATGCCCCGTATCGCCTATAGGAACTTATTTTGAGAATTTTGATATATGGAATACCGGTACTTATGGCTGAGCTGAAAAGCCTTTTATTTCTTTTCTATTCTTTTTCCTTCGAAATTACTGAGAATTATCCTCACGGTTGATTTTAGTGTGCGAGGTAGAACGACCAAAACACAGCGTACATAATCTCTGAAGGTGTGTGCTCCATGTCACGCTTCACCTGAGGGTCTCGTTCCACGGCCGCCAACTCTGGTTCTCCCAGCCCGGCATACACTTTACCTGGTCTGGTGGCTCGGCCATCCAATCTATCATGGTTGCATCGTCCCCCCACTTGTCAGTCCATTTTGATGTGTATCCTTGGGCATCCTTGATCATCCTTGCGGCTTCATCGGAGTATTCGAGATTGACCGAGGGCACGACTGCTATCTTGCCATAGCCAGCCCACCACAGGTCTTTACAAAACAGCGTGGGTTCTCCGCTGATGCATTCCCCATCCCTGGATGCACGAAAAGATATCTTCGTTCCCGACTCTTTTTTTCTACCCTCGGCGCCTGCTGTTGCTGCTGCTGGCAGGCCCAGTATGGGTGCAGCTCCAAACGCAACGGCTCCATTCCAGCACGCATAAACCTGGAACGGCAACTTGCGGCTGAGTTTCTCCTTGCTCTTAGGGTCGTTCCAGAACAGATTCCACGCCCAGTCCCAACTACCATCCGATGGTATGTGAAAGAACGTTTCTCCTTTCATTGAGCGTGCCACCCAGACGTCGTAGAAAGTTGGGTCTCTTCCAACATAGGCCCAGTCCATTGCGCACGTCATGTCTGCAGACTGTAAGATGCGCTGGTGCACCAACTCAAGAATATCTTCCACACATATTGCTACATTGTTAAGGAAAATGACAGTCGTGTCTCGATCCACGCCCTTTGCTTCGGACTCCAGCGGTGCCAGTGCCAGGTTGCGAAGCTCTGCCAACTTCTCTACACGCTCACCACTCTTCGGGTCCGTCGGGCTTGAATGGAAGAAATATTCCAGCCCAAGCTTATCCAATTCTGGCCGCAGAGCAACTAGTATGTCGAGAGTGCCGTCATTCGAATGACCTTCGACGATCGACAGTGCGCACGCTGACGGTCCCAAGAACCTTACTGTTTCCACAATCGAACCCAGAAGTCGAGGTAATATCTTGAAGGATTGTCTTAGGTCCAGCGCGAAGAAGTACCTAATATTTATGCTTTCGGAGCTGTCCTTGAGGGTTTTAAGATACTCATAGCGCGTCGGGTGCGGCATAGGACATTCTAGCCGGGGTATGGCCGTGTCTGTTGGATCCATGATGGCTGAAACATAAGGTGATATATCGAATAGCTTGAGCTGTTCTGGACTTGATTCCGGAGAAGCGTGCTGAGGCGATTGCTTGGATGCATCATTTTGAACTGGAAAAATGGTTGGGGATGATGACCAGTTGAACAGAGTAAAAGATCATACCTTTTGGATTTGTTGCAGCCGTCGCAAATGGTATTAATCGCTGCCAGTCATGTAAAGAAGGAGAGAAGAGGGTATAATATCCAATCAGGATGGTAAATGCTACAATGAAGAGGCACGCAACTTGAATAGCAACGAAACTTGATCGTCTCATGTTGGAGTCCAATTCTGGATTGCTAGTTACATTTGATCTTGCCCCTGCCGGCCCCTTCTTGAGTAATTCACATACATGAGATTCAAGGAACGAGCCGGTATCAGGTCTTTGTTGAAAGAGAAATGCTGGCCACGGTGGAAGAGAAAAGAAAAAAAGCTGACAAGACCGATGAGCGCTTTGAGTAATATCAATGGACTACAATAGGGCGGCTGTCGGCGCATGCAAGTGATGTCGCAGCTATACCGATCTCTGGATATGACCAAGAGCAGCTGCCCTTTTAAGCGCGTCCCGTTCTCTTGGGTCAATCCAAGACCACATTGGATCGCACTTGGCCGGAGCTGCGATTAGAAGTAACGACTCTGTCGCATTTCGGCCTGCCTATTGGTCCGCGTCTAATTGCAGGTGGGTATCATCAGGGGATGTGGATTTAATTATCTGCTTGCCAATCGGCATGTGCTCGCCTGAAAGTCTCGGACCGTAGACCCTAAATGCTGGGAATAATAGGCGGTTGGCCACCCGCGTGTATGACCACGCGGTGTGCTATCTCTCCCGTAACAAAATGCAAGAAGGCTGGACAAAACTCAAGAAATACATGCCGCTAGAAATGTTAGACATAAAGACCAAGGCAGTTTAGACTAATAGAAACAAGACATCGTGGCCACCTTCGTAGTCCTTGGTCATGTCATGGGTGGAGTCATGGTATACCACCGCAATCGTCATGAATATTGCTACTCTTGGAATTTATTAAAATACATATGGAAATCAGGCTTGGCAAATTTTCATTAAATAATAGGTAGCTGTATATTGTGCATTCATTTTAATGGAGGAATTCCAAATGAGTACATGGTCGAGTTGAGTTAAAACTGCATGTTTTCCAGCATTTTCGACTTGAGGAAAACTGGCTCTTAAAGCCGACCGACCGACCGAAATGAAAAGTATCCGTTATTAACCTCAGTCGCCAAGCCCGATGAACATACTCTGAAGAGATAAAGATGTTCGTGAAATGCATATCCTGCGTTACGTGCCAGTGGTGCTGCATTGCCAGGCGCACATACCCCCAACCAAAGTTGAAACATGGCGGGTCGCGTGGTATCGCCATACAAGGAAGGCAAGCAACCAATTGCCAAAGACGGGACACCATCTCGCCAATCTGAGCTCATTTGGTTCTACCAAAAATATAAATTTCCCTTGGCGGCACGCGTGATCCACAGTGCTGATAAGAGATAGAAGATATCATTGCACCATCACATGCAGATTGAGTATACAAATATGTGGCACTAGTCACGGCAATCAAGGATATTTGTAACATGGAGTGCGTTCAGAGACAGAATGGCCAGATTTGCCGAGTTAGCCTGATGTCTGAAATATGTATCAAAACAGGCTATAAGCCAGCGAACTATAGCGCACAAGCCAGCTCCTCTATATACTTTTACCTATCTATATAAGGGGTATCGTTGCTTTGAATCTCAGCAATGTAGCTCAAAGTATTGGTCACTTCATGACTTGGACTTTTTAGCCATGGCCATGTGCGCTGCTGTATGGATATATTGATCTGTCGACGCCGAGACCTTGTCACGGTCATGTGACGGGGTTTCCCCGCACGGACCACGTGGTCAGTGCGTCCTGTAGGGACGCGCACAGACCACATGGTCCGTGCGTATAGTATATAAGATAGAGCAGAGGGCGCTGGAGAGGATAGCTCTCCAGCGCAACAACAACATAAATACCATACCCTTACAGACCTAGACTCAGGTGACGGGTAGACCTGATGTCTTTTGTACGTGACAATTGTCAACCAAGGGTCACTATAGCATTTGTTTGAGAAATTGTATCCCTGCGGCTGGCTCATAGAGAATTCGGACATCCTGCGAGAATATGGAGAGAATTGCCTTGCCAGACCCAGGGCCGTGCTTTGAGAACTATAATAAAAATAAACATAAAAAGTAAATCCTTCTATTCAGTGTAATGAACTGAGCCAGCGGGAAACTTCAGTGCCACTTGGATTATTGAGCGAATCCAATCCAAGTTCTGCATCTATCAATTTAATTCTTGGCTCATCGGGCAGATCCCTTGATGTAAAAGCTAGATTGAGATGCAAGATGGATAAGGTTGCATCATGGTTCTCGTTGTCTAGAATCGGAAGAAGGCTAATATACTTTCTAGAGTTTGCTTGTTCGCTTGTTTCGTTTCTTGTCGCAGAGCGCAACCGCCTTGAGCTCAATAGCCTTGGAAGTCCCAGTGTCAGCATGTGCATCGCAGGATGGGCGAGGGGTCCACTGGAGAGGGTTGGCTGCTTCGTGATTCTTGAAATATGACATCAAATCAGCAGCGACCGGGTCTCGTGTGAAAGGTGCAGGTCTTCAAGGTATAGAAATGCATCAACTCCACGTCCAAACAAGTAGAATTGCGAAGCGTTGTCCACGAAGCTTCCACGAGGGACCGAATTGGAGTGATTCATCTCGTTGGCAAGGAGAGACTCGTTTGCCATATTTTTATAAGCATTATTTTCTTTTCGAAGGACAGGATTGTTACACTATGACAAGGTGTCATTGCACCGGAGTGTGCAGGAGAGACCCAAACACTTGATTGAGCTAGATAGTGACCAGTGTCAAATTCACAGGGTGCTGTGAACTGCGTTGGCCTTGCGCGGCTTGCATTACACTCAGCCTTCCCGCAATTGATTGTGTCTCATGATAAAGACTCTATAAGCCGAAGCCGTGTAGAAGCAAAAGTCAGGGTAACGTATCAGGCATTCTGTTGTACAAAGCATCGACGAGCTCATGAAGGGTGATGTAATTGGTCTTACTGGCAGTTAGACCCACTCTATCATGGCGCCACACCAGCCACACTAGCCTAGGGTTTTTGTGCCCTTCAGAGAAATTTTGGACCATTGTGGGGTGGGACGTGCTTTGCCTTGCCGAACGCCAAACCCGGTGAATTTTCATTTGCGTGGAGAGACTTTGAGCGAAGGCATTGCGAGAGTACTAACCCAACAGCCGACAACTTTCCCTTCGACCACCTCCCACATCTTGATCGCGAATCCAATCCACAATGGTACGTTGCCATGCCGCTCCTCTAGCGATTCTGCGTCGGATATTGCAGTGCAATGCTACGCTTTCGTCAGATCCACGATCGCAAGCTGGGGTTACTGACATATGTCGAAATTTCTAGGCGATCAAGCACAACAACCAGATCCAGAAGAACCGTACGTTCCCGAATCCAGCATCACGACTCGAAAAATCCGAGATGGCTAGGCAAGCAACTTATGACAGCAGGACTGACATTTCTCAGACTTCCGCAAGGATTGGCAACGCCGGGTCCGAACCCACTTCGACCAGGTACGAATCTCTCCAGGACAGTTTCGCAACGGGCGATCTCTAGGACAGTAGAAGGGAAAAAAAACTCTGACATTTGCATGGAAAATAGGCTCCCCAGAAGATCCGCCGCAGATCTGCCCGTCAGGCCAAGGCTGCTGCTCTGGCTCCCCGCCCCGTCGACAAGCTCCGACCTATTGTGCGATGCCCTACCATCAAGTACAACCGTCGGGTTCGTGCCGGCCGTGGTTTCACTCTCACTGAGTTGAAGGTATGAATTCCCTTTTGGAGGATTGGAGGCGTATACAGCGACTACTGGTTGTCGCAAAAGATACCACAGCAGCATGGTGGCTGACGGAATTTGTGTTAATAGGCTGCCGGTATCCCCAAGCTGTACGCCCCCACCATCGGTATCGCCGTGGACCCCCGCCGCCAGAACCTGAGTGAGGAGTCGCTGGCCGCCAACGTTGCTCGTCTCAAGGCCTACAAGGAGAAGCTTGTTGTCTTCCCCCGCAAGGCCGGCAAGGCCAAGGCTGGTGACAGCAAGGACGTCGACATCAGCAAGACCAAGACCGTCGCTTCCCTGTCCGCCGCCCTGCCCATTGTTCCCGTCGCCGAGGGTATCTACGAGATCAAGAAGAGCGAAGTGCCCCAGCCTATCGAGGGTGGTGCCTACACCAAGCTCCGCCTCGCAAGAAGCAACAAGAGACAGCAAGGTGCACGGGAGAAGCGCGCCAAGGAGAAGGCTGAGGCCGAGGCCAACAAGAAATAGACGACGCGAGGAAAAGGGGAATGTTCTAAGACGAGAGTTGAGTGAATGCACGGGAGTACGGATCAAGGCATCAATCGTCATCGCAATTTGGGCTCTGCTTTTTCTTCTCGTGCGTTGTGTGCCTCACAGAGGCCGGCGGTCGGTCATGGTCATATCAATCAGGGAAAGGGTTGGTCTCATGCCGTATGTCAACTAGAGAAGACGAATGAAAAAGATAATTCATCATCTCTGGACAAATGTGGAAGGAGGCTTCGAGCGAGACCCCTGCTGAAGGCGTTTATTGAGAGTGTGCAATATGTGCTCCTAGCTGATTTCTATAGGCCAAAAATGGTTCACGACAAATGACTTCAAACATTCATTCGGATGACCCGATCGTGAATATAGCCGGATCTGCACATACCGATTTCGTTGGTTTATATTGAGATGATATCGTATCAGCCCTCACACCAAGGGCTTAGTACGCCGTTTCAAGCAGCATGGCGGTTGTGCGGGACTCTTTTTGACCAAGCTTGCTTTCGAAACGGGTCGCTTGATCCAATGAGCCCATTGGTGCCCAGAAGATGCTCACGACGCTGGGCTTTGAAGAGCGGGATGGACTGAGATGGCCAAATGATGAAGGAGGTGTTACTCTGGAAGTATGTACTTGGGTCTAGTGGTCGTCCTTGGATTTGAGTCTAGAGGCACCAAACCATAGTAGTTGCAGTGCTTTCGGCCAGCCATGCCAAGTCTTTTTCGGCGTCTATCTTAATTCTGCCTCTATGGCCAAAGCACTGATTCTTTTGCCCTGGTCGGATGGAGTATGAATTTTAACATTCCCTCGAAACGCATATTCCTCCTACCAGCCATGACCACGGCCTACCCTAGCATTAAAACGCCGGATCTAGTTCCTATTACTGTAATCATCCTGCATCTGTCTTTCCCTCTCGGTCACTCAGCACCTGCTCGCCACCCGTCTTGAGGATCTCCTGGAAGGTCTCCAGCGGTAGGACACTTAATTTGTCGGGGCAGCGCCGGAGAAGTTCGGCAATCAGCACAAGCCCATTTTCACGATCCACGCGTGCCATGCCGGCTTTCTTGGCCGGATCGACCTGTTGTGGTTCCAGCCCGCCGGGGATACCAGGCACTCCGGTCTCATCTTGAACGGAGCCAGCGACCAGATCCTGCGTGTGTGAATGACCAATGGCTGCAGATCCGTAGGGAGCATCACCCGCTGCCAACATCTCTACTTCTCGCCCGACCAACATGTCGCGACCAGTGACGGTCTGTAGGAGGGCACGGAGTAGCTCGATGTTCTGCAGGCATGTGGCAACGACCTCGGCACCAGGTGGAGAGCGCGACATGAGCGCCATTACGAACCATAGGTCGGAGCGCAGCACCGGAAACTTTTGTTGACTCCCAAGGAAGGTGAGTGCATCAGGAAGAGTGTCATGGTTGGCATAGAATGATTCAAGAGCAGATGGTGCAAAAGACTCTGGCGAGGATGACGCCGAAGGTGCAGGTAAAAGAGCAGCCACGTCAGAAGATGAATGGAGGACCCGGAGGACTGCTGCCACGGCGCGCGCTGCTTCGGTCTTTGTTGGTTCTTGGTCCGATCGAAGGAAAAGACTGAGGAGGCTATTCAGTTGTGTTCGCTCGTACGCTGGGGATGATGGGTCGGCGCTTAAGGGAGCGCATGTTCTCTTCACGTTCTCAGGGCTTGACACGAGCAGTAGTCTTGTGAGTGACACGGCCGTGAACTGGACCTGGATTTGTGTGTCAAGTGCCCATAACCGAGGGAGGACATGGGGCTCGAACAAACCAGCCTCACCCAGCAGAGCTTTATTAGAAGCGGGGATAGCCAGGTTTTTGAGGAAACTGAGCGTTGAATGCAGGAGTTGCGCGTCTATGTTCGATGGGTTCGAAAGAATAGCTACTAGCGGCCGGTGTATCGCTGACTGCTGAACAAGGGCAGTGCAGACTTCGTCAGACCGGGCGACATTGCCCAAAGCGAGACAGGCAGCGCTTTGTAATTCGACATAGGGGCTGCCAATCCATTCCTGTAGTGCTTGTATCTCTGCACCGTCAATGGGACATGCTGACGCGAATAAAGGATTGGCTGAAATATCGGCCATTGCTTGGGTGAAAACGGATTTCACTTTTTTCAGCTCTGCCGCTTCATCTGGATCCGCTACGTCCAAGTCGAAATTAGTACAGGCTTTAGAGAAGGCTTTCAGAAATAAGGGTATCGAGTCGGGCGCCTCAAGAAAAGCATCTTGGAAACTTTGATTAGACAGGTATGTCAAAGCTACCGAAGTCTGCCCAAGAAAGTCTTCCAAGTTGGCAAGAGAGCGTGGACTGGTGGCGAGTGTGAATAGAATAAATGGCGTTGCTGGATGCACGAAGTTTGCTTCTGGTTCTTGACTTGCGACCAGAGCTAGCAGCTTGCAGATTATGCTCATGAACGCCTCCACACTGGTTATTCTTGGGCTCGAGATGAGACTAACAAGCTCTGGATTGATACCCGCCTTGTAAGCGGCCACTTGAGCTGGTTCTTGAGAAGTGTTAATGGACTGTATCCCGATGATGGATCAGATGAGAAGAGTCCTACCATAGTCTACACAGACGTTAAACAAAACAGGTATTGCAAAGAGGAGAGTTGAGTCATTGTTCAGGCAGTTGACTATCTTTGGCATGCAGTTGGAAGCTACCACACGTGCTCGATTCTCATCTGTCTGCAATCAGTACACCAAGGTCTTACAAGACAGAAATACTGCGGGTGGATTCTACCTGTATCTGCGCATGAGTTGCCGATCACACGTAGTGTATGCACGGTAATGGCCTGGCGAAGTCCGTCTTTTCCAATTAGGCCGAGGAAGAACTCGAGTACACCAGACTGTCCCAAAGATAATCTCCATGATGCTGCGTGTAGTGTCAGTGTGTTCTGATAACGAAGGCGTGGCACCGCCAAGTTGATTTGAGCCGAGAGAGGGTTGCTGGCTCGTGCTCGAATGGTTCCATAAACTGTGGCAGGCGAGGTTGAAAGCACTGGGCGGACAATGGGAAATGACTAGGCTCGCCTGATATACAAGACTTACCTTCTCTGCTGCCATCGCCAATCTTTTGTGCAATACCATCAAGCTCAGTACTTCCAGAGTCGAGGAGTTTTCGTAACGTATTCAAGACTCGGCGGAGTTTCTCTACTCGCCACGATTGCTCATCGTCTGAAAGAACGACTTCGTCGTCCTCTTCGTCTTCGGAAGAGGTAATTCTTCGGAGCTGCTCCCGTTGTTTACCACTCTGGAAGAGCTCTTCAACTTCCTGTGGCGTCATGATTGGCTGGTCTGATACGATGGTGGTTTCCATGGCTCCTATTGTGTCCAGGTTGTCCGCCGCATCACCAGGTGCTGAAGACTTGGACATGACGACGACGAAGAATTTACAATCTCAGAGCGCCCTCACTAATCCCCGTTGACTAACCCAGGTAGTGTGTTGTCTGTCCAGGCTTTCTGACACACCAACTAGTCGAGGTCATGTAATCCTTATGCAAATGATATGGGAGGAGGTCGATCCGCGGGGCACAGGACGCTCCTGGCCTGTGTGGATCCGGAAATATTGATGGGCTTTCTCGCAGAAGGACAAGGCTTCCGAGTTTCGGGCGAGAGGTGGATTGCTCCTCCTCCTCCAGTTCAATTCTCAAACTGGCTGGTATTGTCCGGGTGAATGTTTCCAAGGACTAATTTTGGCACGGCTGCCTGGATTAGACTTGACGACGGTACGACGGAGGGATTAGCGCTTCCGGGATCATCAAGTCGCCATAAATCAATCCCTAAGTCACGTGTGCACAGCTGTGGGTCATTGAATACTGGGTTCGCTACAGCGGCATGCTCGCCGAAAGTACATGTATCTTCACACCCATCGTTCAGGGAGCAAGCAAGGCTGCCTACGTTGTAATGGCAGTAACGAGTCTTCCATCGTGCATATGCGGACCGCCAGTTCTAGGCACATTGGTACGGCTTACAGCCCAATTGATTGCACATCGGTGAGCCTTGAAAGAAATTTAGCTTTCGCTGCCAATGGTGCAACTGTACAAAGAAAGCACGATCTACGTTACTGTGACGGGGCCAATAATCACCAATCACTGCTGTTTTTCTTCACTGAGTATTTTCATCAGAAAGACAATAGCTGAATTCTTATGTTGTATTTGGCGTGGCATGACATAATTAGAATGTCACCCGTGCGTTACAGACCCAAGACCTCTTCGGTCCAGTGATACCAACAGCACCTCAATCCGCTACCGTCTGTGAAGTATGCCGCCTCTTTCGTGCTATATCCTCAGGGTTCCTATACTCCGGAGAATCCATCAGCAATCTGTGGTATGGTCCAATGGGATCGTCTGGTTCGTCGTCTGACCTGGTTTCCAATATCCTATTATCTCCAGTAGTTCCTTCCAGGAGGTCACGAACAGCTGTATCTGAATGCCGGGCGAGGGTCTTCTCGTCGAGCCTGTGAACAACCCAGATCATTCCGAGCATGGCGACGATCATGACTAGCATCGCAATTGATCCCTTCTTCCAGTATGGGGCATCCGAAGCGGGATATAGTACGATGCCCCAGAAGGTGTAGAGACTGGTAGAGGCTGCATTCATGGAGTACAAGATGATTGATCTAACTGCATCATCTCCCCCACGCTGGCAAATGATGTTTGCCCAGCCAAAGGAAACAGGATTCACCATGTAAGAGGTTCCCGACAAATAGTACGCGAAGAAAGTCGCTGCAAACGGTGGATTTGGAATTAGCAGGATGATGGCTGATATTAGTTGTAGGAAACAGGCAAGAATTCCCATGGGCACTCTCCGTCCTGTTGCATCAATATGTACTGCAGCTAGAAAGTTTGATACAATACCGACGGCTTGTATTCCCAAAGGGTAAGTGTTGATCTGGGACTGACTGAAATAGTCTTGGTAGTATTTAAGCCAAAGCAGGAATAGGTTCTGCACAACGAAGGCTTCTAAAGCGCCAGTGATGACAGCGAATAAACAAAGAGCGTAAAGCGTTGGCGACGCCAAGGTACGTCTGAGCAAGGATTGTGGAGATATATCGTGCCCATCTGCCTTCTTAGGGGGGAGTCGCAATAGAGCAAGCTGACGCTCTGCCTGTGTCAACCAGGGCGCTCGAGTAAGTTCGGGCGTATCTGGAAAATACAGGAATCCCATCACCGCGATGGGGCAGGTGATGATCCCGTTTATAATGAACACCCACTGCCAGCCCTTCAGAGAATAGCCTTTGAGTCCATTGTAAATAGCCGTCATCATGATCCCTGCGAACATGGAACCAGCTTGTCCCGATGCTGTAAAGATGGCGGTGCGTTTGGCTATTTCTCGAGGCTTGTACCAAGAACCGATGATGTAAATGGTCCCGCAGTAGGTGCTGGCCTCAGCCAGTCCTTGGAGAAACCGGACCACGCAAAGTTGAGTATACGTAGTACAAGCCGCTGTGGACATTGTCAAACCAGCCCAGACGAGCACCATTGCCGGTAGCCATATTCGTGGCGGAATCTTTTGTATGATGATCCCATGCGGTATCTGCCCAATGACGGATCCAGCAGTGAACATGGAAAGCACCACATTGTAGTCGCTGCCATCTAGATGGATGTCTTCCTTCAAGCCGGCTACGTATGCGTTCGCGAAAGCAGCTCTGTCTAGATAGTTGAAGAAGGAACTCAGGCAACAGTAAGTCAAAATGAAGAAGTCTAGTTTGCGCCAGTAAGCTTTCCGCTAGTAACCATTACAAAGTTCAACGTACCGAGCTTTTGAACTAGCCAGCGTTCTTCATTACTCTGGGCCTCGTCTCCTAGCATAAACGCTTTGATGCGATGCGTTGTTGTTGCCGTCTTGCGGCTAGTATCGGTCTCCATGGCGAACGCGACGTGGGGGTTGTGTGACGAGGCACATAAGAAGATGTTCTCGACAATCACCGACGGACCAAGGGCGGTAGCTTCCCGGAAATCTTTCACGACATGATGCCCTGAGGAATAATAGCGAGATGACAAAAATTCAGGCTTGCGTCTTCGTGTGGAACTGCCAAGCGTGAGGAGAAGCTCTGTAACTCAATTGCAGGCGCACTGATTGGTCGAGTATCACCAACTGATCGGAAGTGTCCTACTTTGGCCATCAAGGTGTTTCGGCTCATTGGATCGTCTAGAATGAGACTATACAGCAGCCTAATCCGTCCTGTTGTATGGGCGACCTGCACTAGATGCACAGCCAACCAATCCTAATGGTTGAATTGGACCTGTTGGTTTTGATCACGCCGCAAAATTTTCTTATACTTATCCTAAGCCTTCTCTACAGTCTCACCAAGATCACGAAAGAGCGGCGACCACCCACATTTACAGAGTAAGCCATAGCTTACTGAATGCTCTTCAAGCAAAACTCTTCAGCTGGCATCGCACATGAAATGCAAAGCCTATCTGCATCGCAAAAACCAGCGCGAACATTAGGTACATGAGGGTTCCACCCGGATGGATCCAGCCCACATTCCCATCAATAGCACTGATCCCAAAGAGCATGAAGTCGGCTGCCCCATGGAACAGGACTGGTTCGCGGAGGATGTCAAATAAACTTAGTGGACGGTTGTCAAAATCCCGCTGTACGACATTGAAGCCGATCAGAATCGCCGGTAGAGAGTGTCCGATAGGACCGACGACGACACGCTCCACCACCGTCATGATGAGTTCTCCCAGCGGTTGCTCGGCCTGTACCGCATCATATACGAAGCCAATGTTTTCACAATGGTACTGAACCCCAAGGCCGCGGCGACTGTCACTATGAGGAAGTCCTGTCGCTTCGTGGCCCGACCATAGCGACGTGCCACCCCTAGGCAGTATACTTCAAGTATCCCTCAATGAGCCCCGCCAGCCCGAATGCCAAGAAGACAAGATACGCCCAATATTCCCATCGGCGCGACATTTATCTTCTGCTGGCCAATTCTATGTCGTCCATTTCGGCAAGCCCTTCTCGTTCTTGCCAGACTGCTATAAAAAAAAAAAAAAAAAAAAAAAAAAAAACCCTTCGAACTCGGATCCGAAGATGATCATGGTGAATCCATACGATAGCAAAGACTGGACTAGAATGACTAAAGTGGTGCCAATGGTGCCCGTCAAAATGTAAGTCCATATCAAAGTTTGGAAATCAGCCTGCCTTCGCAATCGAGGATGATAGATTCCACCAGAAGAGACTGATAGTAGGCTCCAGTAAAACAGGCAAGAAAGCTGTCGTGAGTGGCAAAGTGAATAATAGTAGCAGTAAAAGGCCTGGGAGCACTGCCCAGATGAGAGCGAGCGTAGCTCGAGACAGTGGCTGTGGGGAGCTGCTGCCCATTGCACTCGTGGCCGCTTCTGCGACCAATGCTGTACCCTCGTCAGATATATTCTGATGGTGCGAGATAGCAAACGAAGAACAGATGAATAACAGCAATGGGCTGAGAGGAGATGAGTTCTACGGCAAAACTTTGGTGTACAAGGCTTCTGCATGCCAGGCGCCATTTCAATCCGTCTTACAGGCAGCTACTGGACTTATCCCTGTCTCTCCGGCGGCAGTGCGTTCTTGCAAGGATCTACAATCATTGAACTGACCACATACATTTGCAATGGAAGATTGAATTGCGCGGATATCGCAATAGCACAGTCGACTCAATCAATGTGTGGGGAAGAGGTTAGTCTTTGTATTATCTTCTTGATTGATGCAGGTCTTCAGGGTGAATGACGCAACGTATAAGGCATCCCCGCACGACCCACTGATTATAAATGTCTGGTGCAGGCTCGCTTGTGCGAGTATTGGGCCATACAACTAATTACACACATCTACACCGATATCGCCAAATAAAACTCAAGTCAAATGGCCGTGCAGCAGGTTCAGACCATTGATATATATCATGGACTCCCAGTCTATCCAGACGACGTGCAAGGGCTTACAGCCATCATCACTGGCGCGAATGGCATCTCAGGCTCTCACATGCTTCGAGTACTCTCCCAATCGCCTTCGAGATGGCGCAAAATCTACTGTCTGAGTCGACGCCCACCATACGCACCCGGCGGCTTGCCATCCAATGCAGAACATGTGGCACTAGATTTCCTGAAGGGGCCAGATGAAATTGCTGCGACGCTGAAGGAGAAGGGGGTTACAGCCGACCACATTTTCTTCTTCGCGTATGTCCAGGTACCACCAAAGGAAGGAGGCGGTTTGTGGTCTGATGTAGAGGAGATGTGTCGGGTAAACTCCTTGTTGCTGGATAACTTCCTCGGAGCACTTAAAGCCGCCGCTATCAAACCGAAGCGCTTTATGCTACGTGAGTAATTCTCGGGGTTTGGAGCCATGAACCTCATCCCGCTGTTTGATTACTAACCACTATATATCAAAGAGACCGGTGCGAAGAACTACGGTGTCCATCTAGGTCTTACCAAGATGCCCCAGGAAGAATCGGATCCGAGGGTAACAGCCGAGCCCAACTTCTATTACTCACAGGAAGACTCGCTGTTTAAGTACTGTCAGGAAGAAGGTGTTGGCTGGAACGTTCTCATGCCCTCTGGTATCTTGGGTGCCGTGACTGATGCCGCTATGAACTTGACTTTCCCTCTTGCAGTGTTTGCTGCAGTTTGCGCTGAGCTCAAGCGACCCCTCGAATGGCCATCGGACATTCGGGCATGGCAGATGTATTCGTCGCAGAGCAGCGCAATGATGAATGGTAAGTGGACTTCTTGAATGCAGAGCCAAAGACTAACGTGAGGTAGCTTACATGGAAGAGTGGGCTGTTTTGACACCAGCTGCCAAGAATGAACGCTTCAACGTGTGTGACGACAGTACATTCACCTGGGAAGGGTTTTGGCCACGCCTCGCAGGCTGGTACGGGCTTCAGTGGAAAGGTCCGGACACAGAGGCAACTCTCGTCGAGACGCAAGCACGGCATAATCCACGAGGCTATGGTCCGCGGGGCGCCTCTCGCGTAAAATTCACCTTCACCGACTGGGCGAAGCGCGAAGACGTACAACAAGCCTGGAAGAGGATCGCTGGCCAGCATGATCTGTCCCAAAGGGAGCTGCAGGATATTGACAGAGTATTCGGGTTCTTGGACGGTTCGGTCTCCAGTGCCGGGCCTTTGATGTACAGGTAAGTCTCCCGATCGCTAAAATGTGCTGACTACATGGCTAATCAATCATCAGTATGGATAAAAGTAAGAAGTTGGGGTGGCATGGTTTTGTGGATACGTCGGAGTCATTCCTCTCTGTTTTCGAAGACCTTGCAAAGATCAAGATGATCCCGCCTGTGCCCAAGGTCAAAGTATCATTCAACTGATTGATTTGACGTGTAGACTAGGTCGAACATTGGATTTAGAAATAGATGAGCTTTGCCTGACTTCGCTACGGTTCACCCATGGAAAATCCATGTGTCTGAAGCTTAGGAATCACTCTCTTACTTACTTAGGTACCCAAATCCTGAGAATGCCGGGAGAATTGGAACCCTCCTTACATGTACTTTTTCTATAACTAGAGGATATAGTCAATTTCTGTTTTTAGTTATATCTCCTACCTTTTTCAAGTTGTATCATTTCACAACTGCGTTTATTTGAAATTCGGAAGTGAATCAGTATATGAGAGACGGACTCGACAAGCCCAAATAGCAACTGAGATCAACACCACAAATTGAATTACTAGTCTGGAGTCGGCCGATGCTCTAGGACAAACTACACTCTTCCGGGATATGAATTGCTAGCTTGATATTGTTATTGTCGCGTCGGTGTGGTTGGCTTATTGACGTGCTGTTAGATATAGTAAAATGCCTGGAAAAATTGCTTTCCGTTACTTCAAAAATTACCTTCATATCGTAAACAAAACAATAGTAAACCCAGTTTCTTTATTGTATCTAGCGAAATCATAGGCATAAAATCCTGGGTCATGGCTGCAGATAATTTACGAGCTAACAATTCATACCCCGGAGATCTGTAGAATTACCATCTCCACTGTCATCGCAAGCCCCACCATCACCGGATACTGATAGCGGCAGGCGGTTAATACATTGTAGTGTGCGTCAGACCCATACGGCGCGAACATCGTTCCCCGCTTCATTCACAGTGCAGGATCTGCTGGTGGCCGCGCGGGGGTGCTGATGCTCGTTCTTATACAAATAGGAGAGTTATACGGCATCGTGGTGTCCATCAAGGTTCCCCCCTTTTGAATTAATTCTGCATTAGCTATACACACCAGGCGCGTTTGTCGCTTAAATCCTTTGAAACATACCGCGATCATGGCCGCCGCCAAGCTTCACAGTGCCCCGCCATTCCGCGCGGAGCATATGGGATCGCTGCTCCGTCCAGAAAATCTCCTGGAGGTGCGAGCTACCATTCGCGACAAGGGTGTCTCTGAGGAAGAGGCCGGTCTGCCCGCAGTCGAAAAGGCTGCTGTCAGTGATGTTGTCAAATTGCAGCGAGATTTGGGCCTCAAGGCTGTGACAAGTGGCGAGTATAACCGCACTCGATTCTGGGGCTTGATGGTATGTAGTGGGGATTTAAATCCACCCAGTACATGCACTTTTCTTTGAATCTTTGAATTTTCTGGATTGGGGGGTGACAAATTACAGTTGCGGAAGCTAATTACATAAAATAGTGGGATGAGTTCGAGGGCACCGAAGCACTCCAAGACGCCGAGGCTTCGATGTTCAGACTGTACCACCCTGATGTAGTGAGTCTGATCGAGAAGGACCGAAAGGTCATGCCCGGCGACTCGGTGATTGCTACCAAGAAGCTGTCGCATGATCCGAAGAAGTCAGTTTCCAACCTGCACGAGCTGCAACTCGTACAGACATCTCTCCCGGAAAGCGAATGGAGTAACATCAAGCTCACCATGATTACTCCTGCTTGGTTCCACATGCGATACAAGCAGGGCAAGGCCTACACTCCTGAGGCCTACGCCAACGAGGCCGAGTACTTCAAGGACGTGGCCAAGGTTTACCAGGCTGAGCTTGATACACTCTACAAGGCCGGTCTGCGAAATGTTCAGTTCGATGACCCTGGCATGGCATGTGAGTTGCTTGTCGTTCTGCTTTACATGATCTTTCCAAGCGTTGTCAATAGAAATTGTTGGCTAACCCAAACGTAGACTTCTGTTCTCAAAAGTTCCGACAGGGCTGGGAGGAGGACAAGGACAACGTTGGTACAGTCGACGACCTTCTCGAGGCGTACATCCAGCTGTACAACGACTCGATCAGCAAGCTGCCTTCCGACTTTCACACCGGCATTCACTTGTGCCGTGGGAACTTCATCGGTGGCAGGCACTTTGCCGAGGGCTCCTACGATATCATCGCCAAGAAGCTTTTTGAGAATTTGAATGTCGATACTTTCTACCTGGAGTACGACACGGAGCGTGCCGGTGGTTTTGAACCCCTTAAATACCTGCCCAAGAACAAGAATGTCGTTGTTGGTGTCATCAGCACCAAGCTTCGGGAGTTGGAGGATAAGGAGGCCATGAAGCAGCGCATTCACAAGGCAGCTGAGTTTGTGGCAGAAGGCAGTGGTCAGACCAAGGAGGAGGCATTGAAGAGGATCTGCGTCAGCCCGCAATGTGGTTTCTCAACCCACGAGAGTGGATACCCATTGAGCGTCGACGACGAAAAGAAGAAGCTGGGTTTGGTTCGACAAATTGCAGATGAGATTTGGGGCGAGCCGTAAAGAACAGGAAATGCAGAACTGGTCGTATATTATGTATTTTGCCTCGATCCTCCCTAATAAAGAAATTGCTGAACAGGACCGACGACGACTTTTCTGCGGTGTTGCATCCATTTCAATACAACTACCCGGGTTTGCAGCGACAGCAGTGGAATCTAGAGTAGGCTCTGGTATCAGAGTTTGTTTTCCTCATGGTCCTTTTGGTACTAACTCTGGGTACCTCAGTGTGGTCCCTACACCGTCCACAAGTTATTATTCGAGCTTGATGATCCAGCCATCACCTTCGCGCTCTCCCTTTGCATTGATCCCACCCCATAGTGCCACATCACGTTTGTTGGCCAGGACGTCACAACCAAAAGAGCTTCGCGGTCCTGGATGAACCTTGCCTTCCGGCTCGGGAAGGTCTCCTGGCGGCTTCACCTCCACCTCGGCCCAACTGTAGGTACCAGTATCGTAGCCAAGACTAGATCGGATGGCGTCCTTGATCTTGGCTGGCTTGATTGCCTCAGAAATCGAAGTAGACCGTTGCACACCAAGAGTACTCGCTGGTAGCTGAAGAGACCAGATATCGCTCCATTGGAGTGGCGGTCCTGATTCGGTACCGGTGGGACTATCAGGTTGGCGATCGCCGAGAAAGTACAACAAATAGCTTCGACCAAAGCCGGTTGTGACATGGAGAAGCCCACCCTTCTCCCGAGGTCTCGGGCCTGGTGTAAGCGGGTTGGTGGGAAACTGAATAGTATCCCAAGTAGGCGGTTCGTCTTTCTGAGGAGCGACCTCCAGGTGATACAGGGCACTGCTTAAGTTATCGGTTGCGGCAATGAGATAGAGTGAGCCCTCTCCGAATGCTGCACTAGTTGTCGATACAGGAGCATCTGGCAGACGGGCCCACGTTCGGGTCGAAAAATCAAATATCCATGCGTCAGTCAGTGAGGTACCATGCTCGTCACTGCCTCCATATAGCAATAGGTTATCGCCGTGCGGGAAAAGCCTAGCCCCGCTCCGTGGTGGAGGAGTCGTGGTCGAAGGAGCCGGCGTTACGTCTTCCCAGGCCGATTTTTGCGGGTCGTAGAGCCAGATAGTCGACTCCGGCAAGACCTTCCCAGCCTCATCCAGACCTCCAAGCACGGCAAGACGTTCACCCAAAGCGCAAGCAGAGTGGCCTGTCCGTGGGGACGGGATCTGTGTGCCGGTAGCAAAGGTAATGGCAGGTGTGAGGTGATAGTCCGACTGAGGCTTCTCTGCCGTGGGCAAAGCGAACGAGTGGATGTCGTTGTTTGCGATCGTGCCCGAATCCGTCTGCCCGCCAAAGATGTAGGCTCTGTCGCCTACCACCGTCAGGGTGTGGTTTGATCTGACCAGGGAATTGCTACCTCCCGTCAGCGATTCTGTTGATATACACAATGGATGATGATGTACCTTGATCCATCTGCCGCTGCGGTGGCAAGTTGGCTGAGGGTGGCCTTTAGACCGTTGGACGGCTTCCCAACTGCATAGCTTGCTACACCGGCTTCGACTGTGGTAGAGAGGACCTGCTCAGCCGCTACGACGCCAGCTGCGACTTCAGCCATTGCTTCAATTTTGTGCTGATCTGGTTGATGGGGGTTGAATAAGTTGTGAGGAATGGAGATTGGCTGTGTACAAAGTCTACTGTGGCATTTTGTTTACTCAGGTCGGTTGGAGGGCCGATGACGTAGGAAGGGGCTCTGCAGCTCTTTGTCCACATTCCCAATGACGCAAGCCCCACCATAATAATCGCGGGTGTGCCACAACAGCGGGAGAGTGGGTGGTTCTTCTTTCAGCACGGCCTCGATTTGATTATTGTGATCCTCTGTCCGATATTCCACGCCCACAAAAGACATAGAAATGACTAACGAATGTGCACGCAGTGGCTTCACGCTGGCAGCTTGCCCAGCATTTGGCTACCCCATGGGAAAGGGCCTCAGGCTGTGGAGAAAGGACGCTAATGCACCACAACCGTCAACTGCAACCCGCTAGGCTAACCTAGGCACATTGAGCCCCTCCTTCCCTTTCCGATCGACTTTGGACATGGCTTCATGGGTCCAGGGGCAGCTTGATTGGATAATCTCTTACAGTATTCGCATTTGTCTGGTATGTAAGTTGAGCTATGCTTAAGATCTCAAGGTATACTACACCACAGAACTCCGTAGTGTCTAGGTTAGGTTTATCGGTGCGTCCAGCGCTCCGGCATGTCAGCTTATGCTCTCACTAACATCATGTATGCGCACTCGGCAGCGCCCTTCGAATCAGCTAATACTTCATACCCCACACGACCATCATGATACCTGGTCTTGCCTAGGCACTGGAATCCATGCGGACAGAATGCGGAGAACGTGGGGTCTACCCGAGCTTTATGGAGTGGGGTATAGACGGTTCATACGTCCAGCACTTATATCCGTTCAAGGAGCCTCTCATGGTGTAGATATCCTCTGGAATCCGCGGTCCTCAAGTCTTCAACGAGTCACGATATCTACCGAACAAATACTTTCAACATGTCACAAGGGAGTAATGGAGTGTCAACGAACGATGGCATCACCAAGGCCCTATGCAGCTTCGTGGCAAACGCGAAATACGATATGCTTACAGCCGAACATATCAGTAAGCTGAAAGATCTCATCACTGACCACATTGGGATAGCTGCCGGTGCCGCCGCTATTGCCGAGTCCACTGAGTCGTTCCTAAAGGCAGTCTTCGCCCTGCATGGAGATTCCGGGCAATGCACTGTTTATACCAAGGGGAAGCGATTCTCACCACAGTACGCGGGGTTCTTGAATGCGGCATTCTCCCACAGTTTCGATTTCGATGACACCCATGCTGCTTCTATCCTGCACCCAGGGGCGACAGCCATTCCGGCAGCTTTGGCACAGGCCGAGGTATCTCAGTGCGATGGGAAGACATTCTTGCTCGGCGCTGCTGTCGGCTATGAGATCACCACCCGAATTGGGACTGCTCTGAACTATGGCGGCTACAGCCGTGGTTTTCATAATACTGCAACCGCCGGCATTTTTGGCGCAGTAGCTGCCATCTCGAAGATCAAGGGTCTTTCAGCCCCTCAGATTGAGAATGCGTTTGGTCTCGCTCTCTCAAAAGCAGCTGGATCAATGCAGTTCCTGGACAATGGTTCTTGGAACAAGCGATTGCATCCAGGTTTCGCCGTGCACGATGCCTTTTTAGTGGTCGCATTGGCTGAGGCTGACGTGCTTGGAGCCACGAGGCCTATTGAAGGAAGATATGGAGTGTTGCATTCATACTCAACAACCTCTGTTGGCGATAAGATAGGGAGTGCTCTCGGGACGGATTGGGTATTTGCCTCCACAGCAATGAAGCCTTTTCCGGCATGTCGCATGACGCATGCTGCCATTGAAATCGTCTCCACAGTCGCAACGGAGTCAAAAGACAAATCGATAGACGGTGTCGTAGTGGAGTTATCTCCTGGCTGCTTCCCCATTGTTGGCACAGAGGATCCGAATAAGCTTCATCCAAAGACGATAGTCGACGCTCAGTTCAGCATGTACTACCAAGTCGCCATCGCCTGGCTCTATGGGATGGACATTGGTTGGAAAATGTACGAGAAGCTTGAAGATGCTGAGGTACTGAGTTGGTGCAGAAAGGTCAAGGTGGCCATCAACAAAGAGGTTCCTGATCTAGCGGCTCGGGTCAAGTTCAGCTTTGCTGATGGTACGACGCGCAGTGAGGCTTTGATACATCCGTTAGGCGAGGATGAACACCCATTCTCTAAGGACCGGGTGCACGGCAAGTTCCTAGGCATGACAGAGCCATGCTATGAGAACAAGACTCAGAAGGCCATTCTTGATATGATTGAGAACATTGACTCTCATCAAGTGGCGGATCTACTGGCGCTGCTTTGATATATCAACCGGCATAATGACCATCAAGATCTTAGGTAACGTTTCATTGAAATTTATTGCGGAAAGATGATCATGAACTTGTGATTATTTTCCAAATCGTTTTAGCTTTTCCACACGGCCCTAGTAACGTAAAGCTTCGATAAAAATGTAGCTAGACTTAGCAGGGATCCAGACAAAGCCGCATGGTTCTTGTGAGGGTTGAATGTTATTGTTACGATAGTGCAAATGATATGTCACATCCATGATAAGAAAATTTGGATCCCTTTGTTGGCAATCAAACTTTTATATCAGAGAATGTGGTTTTCATTTTAAACGAATCCTCTTCCACAGTGCCGAGATCTAATAGCTAGTTAGTGCCGGAGCTTGACTTAAAATGCCGTATCCCAGCCACTACAAGGGAAAACAAAAAATCGAGTTCGTGCGTGATATCAGCCACGACGGCACGGTGGAAGATGGCGAGGGCAGCATGGCAGATGAGTCCAAAGGGCAGGCAAGCGCGAGTCCTGAGGACGACTCGAGTCTCGTCTCTGAACAGACTGCCATTTACAACCCACCCAAGCGGCCGAGAGCACTCACGCCAGAGATGAAGGACAGTCTTACTAGATACGATCTGGTTTCGACGCACAGAAACCTTACTCGGATGGGTCAGTACCTCCTCAAACTCGAGGCACGCGCCGAGACCGCATCCAAGCTCCACGTCAGAAAGACGCTGGATGCTGCCGTTGAGAATGCCCACTATTCATCAAAGGAGGACACAGAAGTAGGTCACCATCAGCTGATCACGGACATTGAGAGGCTCAGCAGAGATGTTTGGGGCCGTCTGCATCAGTTAGACCGCGACTTGAGAAAAATGAGCCGGGAGAATAGGGACGCCGACGGCCAATCCATGCCATTTCAGCTTCACGGCGAGAGCTACGTCAAGAAGTGGATCCAACACGAGATTAACCACAATGCGCAGAGAGTTGAGGAGACATGCTGGTATACAGTCAAGGACATGAATAATAATCGAGGCCTGCGCGAATGGTTTGAGTACCTAGCAGACACATATGCTCGAGGCGAACAGTCGATCATGGATGAGAGTCGGCTTGTACAATTAGCATGGCACTATCTCGACCGGTCCATCCGACCACCGAAGCCTGAAGCTCCAATATCCGTCGCTGATTTTATTAATGTTTGGCATGATATGCGCCAGAGTGGTGCTTTTGAGGGAGCTCGAGCCGATCCGGGACACCAGAGATGCGAGGATGCGGAGGCTTTGAAAGCATTACAGGCCATTTGGTCGTCAAAAGCGGCACTATAGTCATGATGGGGTCTGTGGATATCATTGCTGGAGCACTAAAAGGAACCGAATGGCTATAATAATGACGAAACATTTTGATTGCTGCCCAATGCCCTAATGAATGGTAAATACATGCACCTGAAACTCCGCCAAGTTCCTCGACGCCATGACAACAGAAACTCCCAGATCTAGCTTTATTGCCCTCATTTGCTAAACTAGTAATTCGACAGAAAGAGTGGTTCAGTTATTGGGTTGCGCTCAAAATGCACGAACACTGCGATCGCAGCGGCCAGCAGCCAGTAAGGCCCTGTGACAACGTCTCCTAGAGTGAACCACGGGAAGTGGCTGCTGCGAGTATACCCAATCCACGTCTCCGGCTTGTTGATGTACACGTAGGTCATGCGCGTGAACCATGCGGCATAGAGGCTGACCCAAAGGATAGGGGAGTACGCGTGGTCCTCTGTGGTGTACATACTGTACGGGATGGTGGCCAGAATGACGATGAAGGCGTAGTACAGAGTGGATGCCCATGGAAACTCCCAGAGACCGCCAAAAGCCAAGACGAAGAAGATGTCGATAAGCTGGACGGCGGAAGTCGTCGCGGCCTTGATGAGGAAGCAAGCCCACTCGAAAAAGAATCGAGGAATCCAATCAACGTTACTGATCAACTTGAACAGGAAATGGCCCACGTAGCGAGGCTGCCTGTCATAAATCCTCTTGAAGAAGTAGCCATAGGTTGCCGTTTCTATTCTAGAAATTTCCTCGAAAGGCTCCCCGATCTGTTTGTAGAGCCAATCCTTGATGTGTCCCGCCTGGGATTTTGTTGATTTTGTGTCCCGTGGTGGATTTTGATGGTGACCCCTTGCATGATGATGGTTGGCTCGAACTGCTTGAGATTGAGCTGTACCGGTCTGAGTTGTATTGGTTTGAGCTGCACTAGTTTGGGCTGTACCGGCTGTGCCAGTTTGGACTGTCCCGGTCTGAGTTGTACCAACTTGAGCTGCATTGGAATTATTGTTGTTTCCGTTCACAGCATCTGAGTCGGCCGCCACTTGCTGTGATGCCGCACCCGTTTGACTTTGTGTTGCCATAATGTCAGATGTAATGGGAGGCCGAATAAATGTTGCGGAATGACGAGCCAAGCCAGTGGAACAACCTTCTGGACAGAAAAACAATTATTCGATCGAGCAACTCAAGGGCACAAAGACCAAATTCCCATTTGCTGATTTATAAAGTACCATGTACCCTAGGCGGAATGCGCCTTCCTTTGTCTCAACCCCTAACATAACGACGCAAACGAGCGCGGATGTCTCAAATACTAATACAGCTTGACCGAATGCGACAAAGACAACATTTGTTTCCATTTGCGACCGCGCATTAGTCTTCCAGAAAGCGCACGACTACCTCGGCCGCCAATGAACTCGTAGTCTTCTGGTCAATTAGTCTCAGGGACGTCTCATAAACCTCCTCATCAATGGATTCACTGCTTCCCAACATATCCATGAAGTGGTATAGGATTTTTTTGTCAAACTCAGGGTGTCCTTGATAAGTCAACACTCTCCCTGGCTTATACAGCCCCTGGATGTCGCACATGTCGGAAGAGCCGATCGATATCCAGCCGCGAGGTAGCGATTCAGCAACGACTTGGTCGCTGTGAACGAATTGATATCGCATGATCTGTCCCCGAAGAGTAGGAAAGAAGGATGTGAATCGAGAGGAATGAATAACATTGTGGACCCCGTTCTCCCACCCGTACACAGACCTTTCGACCCTCACGCCATGGTAGCCGAGCAAGGCCTGTGCTAGTATCTGATGCCCAAAACAGCTGCCGAAGAACTTGATGTGGGGATGGTTGCTGTAGATGTCTAATAATAGAAAACGTTAGTTCCAATCTTTCGAAGATACTTCTTATTCTCAACAGTGACATACCTCGGATGAATTCCTCGAGCACTCTGATCCAGGAGAGGTTGTCATAGGAACTGCATACAGAGCCCGTGACTATGAAGGCGTGGATGCCGGTGAGATCACTTGGGTATATGCCGTCCAGCGCTGGCCATCGGCTCACTTCGACCGCTGTGTGCTTCCGGTGGGTCTTTCTTGCGTTAAGTCTTTTCGCACCTGACTGAAGCCATCGGTCGAAGATGTCTGTGAAGTTCCCATGAGATCGAACAATGTTCTCAGGCATTTGCTCGCATTCGAGGACGGCGACGTGTATGACTTCAAGGGTGCGTTTCGGCGGTTGGCTTCCGTGGACAGACATCGTCCCACCAGAATAGAGTTCTGATTGCGTCTCGTTAAACTGCAGTCAGAACCCAAAACAACAGGCTCGCTGTTGATAGTTTGCTGAACTGCTGATTAGGCGCATGACAAGTGCTGACAGGTACGTTCTCATTCGGCCTTTATGTAGCACTCAGGGTTGACTTCCCATTTATACGAAACGTGCCTTCCTATGCAGTCCGTGGAGTTCGTCTGATCCAGGACGAATAGCACCCAATAGCCGCCTCAAGATTGCGCAACCGGGGAAGCCAGGGAAGCAACCCACGCCTCTCCACGATCATACTCCTCTGACAAGGACACCGCATTTTCATGTATGTACGATCAGCAACCTGTAAGGGTGACGAAGCGACGCTCGAAACTGGCTAGCTCGACTGTCTTGCGGAGTGGGCCTCGCAAACTCCTGCCCAAAGACGATCTCCTACCCACGCACAAGAAATTGATTAGGGGCCCCCATCGTGAACCAAACCTGTGTGGAGGCCTTTCCTGCTCCCACTTGAACCTCATCGTAAAAATATCCAACAAGATAGACGCTACCTATGCACATGAGTGCATACTGAGCCCTTGCACCGGTGAGGGAGTCTTTGACAGACAATTGCCAGCTCACCAATTCTGTGTCAAAGATATCTTCCTGATGCGCGCCAAGCATCCGCCATTGATCGGTAAGTCGAGCCTCACGTGCCCACTGGTCGTACCAACATCGCCGTTGTGAGAACGAGCTCCTCCTTCTCGCGCCCATCATCCCTTTACCGCCAGACCATCATAGCCCAGAGTTGGATCTGAGATGCAGGTATTACTGGCTGATACAACAGAAGCCGCGAACAAAATTTCCTTACGAACATTGGAAGCCGTGGCGCCCCCTTAAAGCAATATCACGTAGGACATCCTGCGCGATTGTCCCGCCAACATCAGGGGTGTCGAATCAGGCCCTGGAAGATCAGACCTGCACGCTGGTCCCCCACGCGGTTGCGCCGCGGAAGACTACCAGAGCCCTGGATGGTGAATGGAAAAGAACCAGGACCAGTGTCAGATCATCTTGAGTTTCAGCGCACCATGAAAGTGCGCACTATGCAACCATAGCTATGTCTTGGCAGAGTTTATCAACCCTGAGGCAGCGGACACGAAGTTCTTTGGATTCGCCAGAGATTAGCAGCAACGTTGCCCAATGCAAGAGCCAGCTGAGTGAGTCCAGCCAATCGTCCCAGGTTTTCTTTATCACGGCACTGGATTCCGGTGATTTCTGGACTTGAGAGGTGGTGGAAATATAGATGCGTCTGCAAAAGACTTTGGGCCTCTGGGTAATATGCATAACATACCGGCAGTCGTTCCGGTACACCAGATCATCCATTCTGACCAAACAGCGTCCCACAATTGTAACCTGATTATGTAAAGTATGTCCTAAGGTTCGGCAAGTACAGCCCTTGGTGCCTTGCTTATCATCAAACTTGCCAGCAGCCACATCCTGTCCATCTCGTCACTGGCAGCGTCTCATAGGTAGACCGGCCGGCGAGAGTGGACAGATAGTCCCACGTTTAATCCTCCTTATAGTACTACCATTACGTATGATCCCATTCGTAGTCGCCAAACGGAACTAGCCTCCCCGGTGCACTCAACCATTCCAAGGGCGAAGCGACCCACGCGCCAACCTTGAGAAGACCAGACCCCGTCCACCAGCCTACCCAAAGCATGCCCCCTAGATTCCGTGCCGCCCACAGCACGGGACTGTACATGACGCCGGTCCAGCCGAGCTGGGCTAGGCCGAAGTTGATCAGCATGCGAAAGGGTGGATGGCTCAGCAGGACGACGGGCAGACATGTGGCCGGCAGCAGGGCCCAGGGGACGAGGGCGCCCGAGACGACCAGCAGCATCCACAGGAACCACCAGAAGCCCATGTCCTGGACAAGCTCGCGGTCGCCGTTGGTCACGAGCCCCTCGCGCACGACCTCGGACATGAGTACGGCGAAGATGAACAGGTAAGTCCACAGAGTCCATCGTAGTAGGCTGAGGAGCGTCCGCACATTCTTCAGGAGGTGGATGGTCAGGACGGCGGTCCAGATTAGGGGGATGGCAAGGATGAGGAGGTACATCTCCCCCTTCACCAGGAGGGGTTGATTGGAATTCTTGGAAAGCGGTCGTCAATACTGCGCCTTGACTATATCGCATGTAGTATTATTCGATTTTCCGACGTCTGTACCCATGTATAGTGCGTGCTTGCTTGATTCCTGTCGCGGATGGTTTGATGAGACAGACGCACGCGGTTGAGCCAGGATCTCGCTCAGACTGTAGATTGCCGGTATTGGTAAAGGGACCCGAGAATGGAATTCGTCCCTTCATCGCTGTTCAAGAGAGCGGCCGCATCCGGCTCAAGTTCTCATTGGGTTCCTTTGTCAAAGGAACCCTTCCTTTCCTGCAGCTATTCCCTGAGCCGAGTTGCCGAGCTTTACAGGAACAAGAACAAAAAGAAAAGAGAGAAAAAAAGCCGACCAAGTAAGCAGAACAAGAGGATTACACGAGAGCTTTCACACCACTCTCCAAATATACAAGTTTTATGTAACCATTTATGTCATGCTTCGAACCAGTATGTACATTACTAACTATGCTGTCGCTACCTCCTATTCCCTCACAAAGAGACCCGCCATACCCATGCCAGTACCAACGCACATACTGACCACACCAACTTGTCCACCGGTGCGGCCGAGTCCATGAATCACGGTACTCGTCATCCTGGCGCCTGTCGCGCCAAGTGGATGGCCTAATGCAATGGCACCACCATCGGGGTTGACCTTGCCCTGTTCCCAATCCTTCTCAAGGCCCAGCTCCCGCACGGAGTAGATGGCCTGGCTGGCAAACGCCTCGTTGATCTCCCAGCGGTCAACGTCCTTGGTCTCGAGGCCGAATTGGCCGAGCAGCTTCGGGATGGCCAGTGCGGGTCCAATGCCCATCTCGTCAGGCTTGCAGCCAACAGTCGTGGCACCAACGAACTTGCCAATGATGCTGGACGTCAGACCGAGCTCCGTTGCTGTGCTGCGCTTCATGAGCAGTGTGGCTGCTGCACCGTCGCTTACTTGCGACGAGTTTCCGGCGGTACTAGTACCGTCGGCCTTGAAAGCAGGCTTGAGCTTCGCAAGACCTTCAAGCGTCGCGTTGCTCCTGATACCGTCGTCCTTTGTGACCTCGATTGTCTTCTCCTCGCCGACCTTGTTGCCCTGCTTGTCGACCTCCTGGAATCTCGTCTTGACCTTCACGATCTCCTGATCGAAGGAGCCATCCTGCTGCGCCTTGGCGGCTCGGCGGTGCGACTCCACCGCGAACTCGTCCTGCTCTTTTCGGCCGACATTGTATCGTTCCGCAACATTTTCAGATGTGAGACCCATGGGCATGATGCAGTCTTTCGCGTCCTTGCTCGGGCTGTCCTTGAGCTCCGGCCACAGATCCACGGGGATAGCCCGGCTTCCATAGTTCCGCGTCATGCTCTCCATTCCAGCAGCAATGCCGGCACCCTCGATCATGCCCGTCCGCAGCTGAGAAGCGATCAGAGCGACGCTCTGCAGGGAGGATGAGCAGGCGCGGTTGACAGTATACAGCGAGGTCGAGTTCGGGAAACCGACGTGGTTCATGGCCATGCGGGCGGCTTTCGAGCCTCCCAGCTCGGAGAGCACGACACCCACGGCGACGTCGGAGACGGTCTCGGGCGGGAGATTGGGGTTGGCGTCGAGGGTAGCCCGGAGTACAACGGACAGAAGTTCTTCGGGGTAAGCATCTTTCAGCTGGCCGCGGTACGAACGACATATGGGTGTCCGCAGGGTAGAGAGTACTACGATATCTGAGGGAGCTTTAGCAAGGACGTTGCTGAGGCCTTTGGGCAACGACATGGTGATAGACGGATTGTGGAGTTGGGTCAGTCTCGAGAGGGTTGTAGCTGAAGCACAATTGAATGGCTCTGCAATGATTAGCTCTCAAGCAGATTACGTGAGAACAGGTGAAGGCTAGACAAAAAGCTCAGCTTCGAATAAGGAACAAAATGGTACAAGAAGGAGAAGGTCTGACCAAAGCCGGATCACCGAATGCCCCATGGGGATCAACTCTCTTCAAGCTCCCGATTCCAATTGCCATTCCGGAAGTGGGGGATAAAAGCATTCCCGATTCGCTCCGAACCAATGACGCGAGCCAATTCCCACCCTACCGGCAACGTCCCCGGCTATGGACATGGAGCTTGTCCCGCCTTGAGCAGCTACACGTCGACTCATAGCGACATTGCAGGTTTTGATGCAAAACTCCCAGCTTCTTGTCATTTGTTCTGAAGAGACAAAAATCTGGCGAGAAGATCTTTTTATTTTCGAATAGTTGTCTGAGCGACGCATAAGTTGGGACACTTCACAGACAGTAGCTCATGATAATTGGCCAATAGACATTTGCCCCTTATATAACTTGGCACGCCTCGCAACAATATTTCCTGTCCTATATTACATGATCGTAGCTTCCGGTAGAGCCGCCGGTAAAGTGGCGATGCCTTCAGCATGCTAACCAGCATTTGGCTGAGATGGGAAACCACTGAATAGGAGGGATCAACGCAAATGAGCAAACCGCTCAGCAGATGGGGTATAATACAGATTTAGCTATTCTCGCCGATAGCTTTGGTCATAAGGCGTGTCCATTTTCATTCGTTCGTAACTGTTCGACCGTTGTAGCCTCCCTTTTGAGGCAACTGTTGCTTGCACCGCTGTGTCGTTGCCAGGTGCACGATACAGACGGCTCATCGGGGTTTATTGACTGTACTGGATGCCTAAGCCCACCCTCTGAGCCTCATTACTGCTAGGCCCAAGCCTGACCCTCTTGGCCGGACTTGTGAAAGCTTCGCGTCTACCGTCTGCATACTCTGCATGTCCGCCATACTTGCGTTTCTCCACAGCCAAACCAGCCTTGTTGACAGGAGCAAACAGCTTGGCTTGAAGCTTTGCACTCTTCTCGGCCGGGGCCGGTGTGCCATCTCTTGACCCAACAGAGCTGGCTACCTCATCGAAACTTTCCCGAGGGTCACGACGCAGCATTTCAGACGCTGCTTGGCTCGCCTGGCTCTCGTATACCTCCTCTCCTTCTTCGCCTTGGCGCTGCGAACGGGGTGCAGACCGCTGGGAAGTATTTGATATCATCGACCGGTTGACGGCAGCCATGTTGAGAGCGGCACGGGCTAGCTCTTCGTTATCATCGGCCGAGATGGTGCTCTCTCTGCTCTTACGCCCTCGTGAAGGCTCCGTGTGCGGGACGAACCGATTTGTGGTGAAGCGAGGGGGAGGCTCGGTTCGGGGGATCAGATCTATCGAAGGCAGTAGTGCTGCAAGTTCACCACGTGGCTTTGTCATGGGTGTTGTCGGAAGGGAGGACATGGACTGTGCTCCACGGGTATGCTTAGGAAGCATCCGTGGAGCTGGGCGGTGTGCGCTCAAGGGTGTTGAGGGTGCGCTGTTATTGTCGTGGCTGAGGGCCTCCAGGAGGACCTGAAAGCCGATTTGACTGTGATCGTCGTCCTGGCGGTGGGACCGGGGAGTCTGTCGGGGTGTGGCACGGTGTTGCTGAGGCGTAGCTACCGCGGGCTGCTTGGGCGTTAGAGCCCCGTGAAATGCTCCGCCAGGGCTACATAGCATATGAAAGTGCTCTCTATTCTCTCGGATCCGCCTTAACAGTAGATCGCGGTCGTCGGTCAGGCTGATGATCTCGTCCTCCTTCTGCTGAAGCACCTTTTTGAAGTTCTTTTCCCGCTTCTTAAGGGTTTCAATCTCGCTGATGACCAGGTCATAAGCGGCCTTGAGCTGGATGTATTTGACCTGAGTGTTCTCAGCCGCTGCACTTAGGTCTCGGCGAGCCTGGCGGGCATTTTCGGCCATGCGAAGGACCTCGACTTCCCGACGGGTCATGTCATGCTCGACAGCCGCCCTCTTGGCTTCCTCGTCCGCCTGCATGCTTAACAAACTGTACTGAAGTTTGTGATGGGCCGTCTCCATTTTCAATCGGGCGTTTTCAGCCAGTGATGCATGCAACATGCGGCGTAGATCCTCTGCAGGTGCGTCCATAATCTGCTCGCCGGTCGGTGCAGCGTAGTCGGCAGCTAATGCGTGGCCTTCCCGGCGCAGGTGGGCAGCAGTAGTTGCAGGCGGAGAGAACATACTGGCCCTCTGCGAGCTAACGTAACCTAAAGGATGGCCTGCAGCACCGTTGAGCTGGGGCACCTGGGAGGAAGGGGGTGGGGTGAGGGACGACGGAATTATCAAAGGCGAGGCGACGCGGTCGTCATTCAGCTCGGTTTTGAAGGAAGAGGCAGGATCGAGCGGTGATGGAGGCCCCTCGGTCGAAGGCATGGACTGCTGTGAGAGTGTCACCATAGCTTCAGGCGGGGTTGAAGGTGCGTTGTGAGCAACGCCATTCGGGCGTTCAGTGCCAGCCGACATGTCGCAAAGCTAATCCGGGCAATGCTCGAATGGCTGGCGTTGAGGACGACCAAGGAGATCCGGAGAGGTGGCCTGTGAGTGTGCTGCGAAGAGGACCAGCAGCCTGACGCAGCTGACGTACGCAGTCGGCAACGGGAGCACGGTACTACGAGGATCGGGGCATTGGACGAGACAGAAATCGGCCGGCTGGGTGATAAGAACCGAGTCGTGGGGCCTGTTGACGGCTGTACGTCTCCCGCAATAAGGTCTCGACCGAGACAAAAGAGTGTCTGGCAGGTTGAGAGTTGATTTTAGCTTTACGGTTGTCCAACCCGGTGAGTGACACAAAGCTGTGCCAAAGGCAGGGGACGAAGAGGTGGTGAGAGAGATGGATGAATGTGCTGGTTGCCCAGTCAGCCCAGCCAGTGGCTTTCCAATTTGCAGACCCGCGGCCAGCAGAAGAGGCTGGATAAGGTTGGCCAAACTCGCTGCAAAAGGCTGTGGTGGGTAGTTTCGGCTAGTCTAGTCTCGTCGAGGTGTAGCGCGGCTTGGAAGCGTGGCCCAAGCGCTCCGGTGTGGGTTTTGTGGGTGTGTTGCACTGATGCGAATGTCAAGATCAAACAAACCGCCTTCCCGTTTTTAATATGGAACTTCCAGGATCAAACATGCCCACAAGCTTAACTTGAGGTCCGACGGTTACCATCCTCTCGGTATAATATGCAAGAGAATACAATGTGCTCAAGAATTCGAAATGCACCTGGCAAATCTTTGGTTGGGTGACCAGAATTGGCATAGGCCAATTGACTGCCATTGGACTCGGCATCAACTCTTGAAATTGTCTAGCGAACGCCTTCCCAAGCGGTGTGGATCGCTACACATCCAGCCTCACTTTTCATCTTCCACTTTTAGGCACCCTGACGTAGATGCCCTTGCCCTCGGGGTTGCAACATACAAACTTCAGCGTGGTCTCGGTCATGGTCCCGCCCTGACGGTTCATGGAATTTCTATGGCTATAACAATGGTCATGGGCTTTGTAACAAAAGTGCCGCTGTACTCTCTCCCCACTGCGGACATGCTACAGGCTATGAGTACTGGTCCCATACAAAGTCGGTCTGGTTTTCGTATGCACACACAATAAGTCGGGTTGCATTCCCTGCAAGCGAGTGTTGTCTGACAGGCACAAACATGGATATCAACTTAATAAAGTATTGACACAAGTCTACGGAAATTGTGTCTCATCCACCATTCACCTGGAATCTAAATCTCATGCTGCATTGGCAGGCTCTCGATAAGGAACATGGTGTCTCATCTCCATCCACGTGTGATAATAATTGATTACCCGCTTCTGATATTACAACACACCCACATATTTCGTGATTCCTACCATCTAAGTTTTGAGTCGCACATCTCGATTGACCATGATCGAAGATGATACAGTGCTCTTTGGGGCTTAATCCATGCATGCCCAACGTTTAGGTCAAACTCTGATTTCATGTCGTCAAAGATTGCAGTGCAGGGACTAAAAAGAGGGCATTAGCAGTGGCATTCGCTTAAGCTTGCCCCCCGCATCGCAGGGTAATTGGAGCCCAACTGCTCACTAGACTGGGGCAGTCGGGACGTTTCAGCACGCTAAATGCAGCCGAAACCAATTAATTTCAGTGCATCGCGCATCCGTGCAGCGGCCCGCGTCGAGACGGACGCTTTTCAACAGACGACCCGCCCCTTATTGCACGTTGTCGCCGTGCCACGCATTACTGCCCCGATGGTAGCGCTTCGTGGTCCAGTCGCCTCTCGTCATCCTGTGCGCGTTCTGCAACTGCATGCTGCGCTGCATCTGGGATCCTGAACCTCTGGCTTCCGCAGTTGGCAACGAGGACGGAAAGCCACACCGATTCTCGCTGCTCCCCCGAGACCGCGACGCATGAAGCAGCATGGATCAGAGACGTCTGAGCACCTCGACGACCGCTAACAGGTCCAGCGCTCTTCCCAGGCCAACATCGCGTCTGCCCCAGCCGCGAGCCTCCGGCATTCCAGCTCCGACTTCCACAGTCCGACCAGCCGCTTCGGCGGAAGGTCTGCGAGGCCGTTACGCCCAATCAAAGACGGCCAACGACCCGCGAGCTTCCAATGCCGCAAATACTTCCCGGCTTCGGACGGCGGCTTCTAGGGAACAGCTCAAGGAACCTGGCACCCCTCTCTCGTCAACGCTTCGGAAACCGCAACGATTAGCTGGTCCTCCTGTGAGCTCACAGCCCGCTTTCAGAGGCGTCAGGAGTAGAAGTATATCCCGAGAACCGAGCGTTGAGCGCACTGCTTCAGATGCCCAGGATGGACAGTTTAAGCGACCATTGGTTGCTAGGAGGCGCCCATCGGGCCAGTTCATGTCAACCGCTTTCCGGAACGAGTCCGCGATTGATGAGGAAGGTCCTGAAAATGCATTGCCGCCCCCGACAAACGTGGCTGACGAAACCCGGACGTTCGATGCTCTGGGTAACCGTTCTGAGGCTAGGAAGTCAAGGCCCTCTCTAGCTGAGAGGACCATGGAAACTCTTTCTCAGTTGCCGTCCTCTCCCGTGGTCAAGCGGCGTGGCTCCAACTTCTTCGAGAATGAGGCGGCGTCGAGGAGACCATCGTCTCGCGCTGGTAGTGGTGGATCAAGGCCTGGCTCAAGTTACAAATCCGACGGCTCAACCGGGAGGTCACTGAGTCGACCTGGTTCTAGCTCGGGGCCACCAGAAGGATCATACGGCAACTTCAGGGCTTCAACAAACTCATATAAGCCCCCATTGACTAGTGTACAAGGAACTCCCTCTAGGAGAACTTCTGGGATTGTGAAGCCGCTCATCTTCAAGTCGGCCGCCAGCTCCAGCAAGACCTCAAATCCATCGCTTCCCGACCTTGAATCTCGTACCCCCAGTCCTGAGAAGGTCTCCAACGTGCCGGCATCCAAGTATGGGTCGAAGAACTTGGCGGTACGCCCGATCAGATCAAAGCCATCAATCAATGGATTGCTGAAGAAGCCGTCACTCTCAAATCTGGACCAGGCTGCCAACAATTCGTCGGAGCTCCCCAAGCGACAGCCCCGTAAGGTTTCTTTGGCGTCGTTACAATCTTCCGCGACGACAAATACTGCTATATCGGCCGAGGAACGCAATCTTTCTAGTGCATCCACTGTCTCTACGGCCATCACGGTTGACTCCGTTGAGGATAGTCCACCAGCAGCTACTGCGCGCAAATCCTCGGCAGCCTTACGTGAGCAAATCGCGAGGGCGAAAGCTGCCAAGCGGGCTGCCGCTGCTGTAAGACAAGTATCAGGGACCGCGGGCTCCGCGCCGTTGAAGTCCCCTCTGATTCCTACCGATACCACCTTTGACTTCGGCCTGCAAGACGATCCGTTCAACCAGGGCCAGTTCGAGGATTCTAATAGGAAGGTGATGCAATCCAGAATTGAAATGGCACGAACTACCGGCAGACTGAATATTGCTGCAATGGGATTAAAGCAGATACCTGATGAGGTTGTAAAAATGTATGATCTTGAGTCTGTGGGCCACGGAGGGAGTTGGGCAGAGAGTGTGGATCTTACAAGATTCGTCGCGGCTGACAATGAATTGGAGACACTTGATGATTCTGTCTTTCCTGATACAGACCCTATGGATATTGCGGATAGCGAGGAATGCCGGGGCCACCAGTTTGGTGGCTTGGAGGCTCTAGACTTACACGGCAACACCCTGATTGCATTACCTTTGGGGTTGAGGCGACTTCAACATCTTACCTCGATGAATCTGGTGGGTGACTGGACCAGACTATTCTCTGACTTCTCAATGCTGACTTCTTTTAGGCACATAACAAGCTGGCAAATGGCTGTCTTGACGTCATTTCCCAGATCCGTTCATTGCGAGATTTGAAGCTTGGTGGTAATCTCTTGTACGGCAAAATGGACCCCTGCTTCTCGTCCCTGGAGAATCTAGAAATACTTGACCTCAAAGGGAATGAAATCTCTGCACTTCCCGACGGATTCGAGAGACTAACCCGACTCCGAGTGCTGAATGTCAACGAAAACGCGTTTGAATCTTTACCATTTGAGACACTGGCCAAGTTGCCACTTATCGAATTGCTTGCCCATAAGAATAGGCTGGCGGGCACACTGATTGATGTTGAGGTCGAATCCCTTTCCCAGTTGCAGACTATTGATGTCTCTAGTAATCAACTAAGCTTGGTCGCGTTGGGGCCAATTTCCATGCCGTCGCTCCTCCAACTTACGATATCTAGAAACCGCTTGCAATCTTTGCCAGACATCGGTTCTTGGAAGAGCCTTCTGACTCTCAATGCTGATGAGAATAGTATAGCTGCGATTCCTGACGGTTTCATGACGCTAGAGTCCCTGAAATCCGCAGATTTCACCAGCAATGATATTCGCATCATTCCACCAGAAATCGCGCGCATGGATTCTCTTGCCTTGCTGCGCATTGCCGGCAATCCATTGCGAGATAAAAAATTCACTTCCATGACGACAGATGAGCTAAAGGACAGCCTGGCAGCCAGGCTTGAGCCATTGCCAGAAGATCAAGGCGGCGTCGAACAGTTCGGAAACGGATTTGATCCTACCCGGGCAGGATATTTCAACCAGTCACTCAGCAGCAGACGAGCACCAGCCGCCGACCAGGACGAAGACGAAGACGATCGATCAGACAATGATGATTTTGCAACGCCTCCAACATCGGCTCCTCAGTCTCCCGTGAGAACGAGATCGCAAGCAGTCGGCAGTCAAACATGGCCAATTAAGTCTGGTGGTGTACTGGATCGTGCTAACACCAACTCATCGTCGCTACATCCGGTTATCTGCTCAAAGATTGTGGTCGATCAGACCGTCCGTGAGATTCGCTTACAGCACAACGTCTTCACGAGTATGCCAAATTCGCTATCTTTTTTCGCAGATACTCTAGTGTCGCTAAACATGTCCCACAACCAACTGGTTGGCGAAAGTTATCTAAACGAGGAGCTTGACCTCACAGCGCTCAAAGAACTGAATCTCTCACATAATCACATCACAAGCCTGGCTCCGCTCTTCAATCATCTCAATGCGCCAAACCTCCAGAAGCTTGACATTTCTTTCAACCGAATCGTCACACTTCCAGCTCTCCGCGATTGCTTCCCCAGCCTCGAGATCTTGCTTGTCTCTAGCAATCATCTCGAGGATTTAGACCCGATTGCCGTAGCAGGATTGAAGATAGTAGCGGCAGAAAACAACGATATTGCACATCTCAATCCGCGGTTGGGACTGCAAAATTTTGAACGACTCGATGTGACCGGCAATCGCTTTAGGGTTCCTAGGTGGAATGTGCTCGAGCGTGGCACTGAAGCCACTCTCAGATGGCTCAGAGGTCGTGTACCCGTCGCAGAAATGGCCGAGTGGAAGGCCAAGTCGGGAAATCCGGATGACGATGACGCCGAGTTCGAGTAAGCCGTCGGGATTTCTTCTATAACGGGGACATTGTAGTGCCCTGTATTTGGCCACCACTCTATAATTGCATTCCATCAGTATGCATTAGAATGTGGGGGCCAGCATATTTTCGTTTCGCTTCATTTTCGAGCCGGCGTCAAATACGAGTTTGGGCTGAATGTAAAAGATACCACTTTGATTACAAGTATTAGTTGTATTACTATTAGGTTACGCATACGTATGAATGGCATCGAGAGGGCACGAAACTATGAAGTCTGACGTGGTATTGTGGAGGGCAGCGCAATTGGTAAATTATGATATAGACCTCGGAACTTTGGTACACTCATTGCTTGCTTTGTTTGCTTCAACTAGGCAAGTTTCACCAGATGTGTCGTTAGAATTCAGCAAACTTCCCGCAAATTGTTCATCTGAATGACTATGTTTACGTATATGTCCCATCAAGTAGCGCCTGGTATGTGAGGAATCTGCTTGGTAATGAACTTGATTCATCACGTTTAGGAAAAATCATCAACCCTTCCTATCGGCCGAATCAACATAGAGACAACATCTTCGCGTGATATGAGAATTGCTCTGCGATGATGTGCCTCCGGAATGTTCAGCTATTTCGCAGAGCATGAGCAATGAACCAGTATCACTGACATGAATCCCATAAGGAGCGGAGTAACGAGAATACTAGATCGTCAGTCGAGAGAATTCAGCTTCTATATACATAAATACTGTCGAGGGCGAATCAATGTGCAAGGGGGGTTGTTCCAAGGCAATGTGCTAGCATTCGGGAAGATTTGTATTCGATTCATGGCATACAGAATCCTACCACTACACGAGAACTAGGGGACTGCCAATGAGGAATGATTCCCATGAGGATTCTATTCTGCACAACAGCAGTATCGTGGTCTATTGACGGCAGTCTCCGGGAGACCTTTGCTCGCAGGGATTCTCCTGTACGCCAAATGTGGTTTAAGATTGCGACCCGTCTATAGAAAGTTCAGCACAGTATAGACAGGCGAACCTGGTGTATCATACTTGGTAATTTCATCCATATACTAGCTAATGGGCCGAAGATTGTATCGGGAAGTGACTTCCGCGTATGCAAACAATTAGGAATCAATTGATGAATAGATTTAGTAGTGACATTCATGTAACTCGGCGTCCTCTTGTATCTGAATCATTCGAACGTCAAGCTCCTCTCCCTCTTTCCTTTGAGACGGACGCCCATAACACATCTGCTGCTTTACTAATTTGGCGGGTGTAAGCTTCACTCGTAGCCCATAGATATGGGACTGATACAGGCCTGATGGCCAAGTCCTTAGTCGCACATATCCACGACTTGTCATTCAAGTAGCCGGAAGGGGTGGATATGACAGATGCTTCTGTGATGTTCCGCGTTATATAGCCCTGGGAACAACGTTGGAGGTGCACTGCGTGTAACTATATTTGCAGCTGTGTCCGTAGTCTACCGACGGAATGTTAGTTGAGCCGGTTTGGGTCAAGTCTTCTGGATAGAAGTCTTTACAGTGTACATTATGGACACTAACTAAGAGATATCATTCATAAACGGTATGGGCGAACTATGGCGCTGCTCAGCTCGCCAGAGTGAGTGTGAACCGGACTGATAGCTTCACGCCAAAGAGATTAGACCTGGGACAGAGTAGTCAGGGCCTTATAAGCACCGATAGAATCATACGACCGATCTCTTGACAGAGTTGAATGATGCCACTTCTGCAGAATTCTTTGTCGCGGCAACCACCATAAATCAAGATCAATCTCTAAATGTCAACGCAAGCCGAGCCGTCAGTGTTGATACAGACCGTAATTCCGTCTTGAGCGCATACCGCTGTATGGCTAGGATTGTGGTGGGTTCCTGCTAACGGTGACATGGTCCGAGGTTGATTGAAATGAGTGTGGCTTACGGATGCTGTACACGGCGAGCTGGCCATGAACTTGGTAGGTATGAACATCGAACTGCCGCATGAGTCTAGACGTTTATTTTAGCCCATGATAGCCCAGCTAGCCAGCTAGCTTCCCTAGCTGCATAGGTCTAGCCAAGACTGATGGTAGGTTAGGCCAAATAAACGTGGACTATTGAGCCGCGCACTTGAATTGTAGGCTAATAACATAGCGTTCTCGCGGCCAGGGCAGAGTGAAGCTTGGAAGCGGAGATTAGTAGACCAGTGCGTAGTTATACGCCTCCTCAAGTTGCCTGGTCTTGCTCGTGCACCGACTCACACCAATGCGACCTTGTCAGCACTTGGGAACAGTACTTTCCCCCGCCATTGAGCAAGCCATTGTAAGATTCTGTCACGATTGAGTCGAGATGCCGCAAGTCCAGCGCCCAGGCCACATTCAGTGCGGTTACTACTTCAATGGTTTAAGCAAGCCCAGCGTGCATATATCGATTAGAAGATGATAGTGCTTGGCCGCAACGCCGCGAAGCATTGGCAGAACACCAAGACATCAAGATAATATGGAGTCGAGATAGAGTTGCCCCAAAAAGACGGATCATTCGTGACAGCCAGCTATCTCCCTCACAAGTGCCGGTTTTTGCTGCAACGTTGACAAGCGTGGCTGCCACCAGGAGGTAGTGCACTAACCTACTGATGTAGGCTACCTAAATGTAGTTGGTGTGTTGACGCCGGCGTGAATCCAGTCTTTGCTTCCAGGAATCCTTACCACTTCACAATCAGACGTTGGAAATTGCTTCTCGCCAGTCGCTACATCCTGCAGTAAGGTAAGTCTGCAATACATTGTAGCCAGCATCTTCGCTGCTTGTGCGGCTGATTGTCAATTGAGCATTCTGCACTTGTGTCCCCCTTTGTTCCTTTTGTGGTCGCTGCTAGTGCTGAGCTACGACCATGGTATGATGCAATACCTACCTGTATGTAGTCGGGCGTCGAATGCACCCCTGCAGCTGCCAAGTTGAAGCCGCCGATCATTATCTAAACTTGGACCACAACACTTGTCGGGAGGAAGGATTCTGCATCCACCCGCATACCGCATCCGTGGTTTTCTGGAGTCCGGATGCCTGGCTCTTTGCGCAGCTCTGAGGCTCTGACTTCTCAGCTCCATGCCAAAACGCGACGTCTCATTTCGCGGCCGCCCATAGCCACGTGTGTGCGAATTGTCAGCCGTAACCGGTCAGGGCTTTTCATGAACGAGGCTCAAGACTTACTCAGTCGCCTGGATGAATGCGAAGTATCCAAGCCAAGCACAGCATGGGCACTTGTGATATACCCGCTGCATGATGTGGACATAAGTGGGCCAAATCATACATAGGTAGCACAGCATGAGTAACGCGCTGCATACCAACATGCTCAGCTAAGCTGTGACAAGTCAGACTTCCACCACAACCTCCACCAGAAGGGCGGTATCCTGGGAAGGCTATGCGTCCTCATTTCACGATACCCCTGATCATCCGTTTCTGGCTAACCCCACAGAATAGATCCCTGCTATACCCCATAAGCCGCAGCTGACAATTCCCTATTCGGGATGGGTGTTGTGTGGCAGGAACGGCTTAGTGGGCAACTTGACATTGATCGGCACTGCGGTATGCTGCCGGTTTGTTCAATGAAATCCACCTTCCTAGGAAGCGGCGATCCGAATTACAGCTCGCACATTTCCGTAGGGCCATGAGCTGGAGACGTCTCTGAGGCGCTAGGAGATGAGGAGAAGAAATATCGTGATCGGTCAAAATGATCATGTCAGGGGGGCTGACTGGTGCTCATCTCCTCGTAGGCCTTAAAGGCGAGTGATCTCCCCCTCTCTCTCGAAGGCGGTCTTCTACCAATTCTACACCATTCTATTGAGTCGTTGTTGATTTCGTGCTTTCCAGCATAGTCACTCTTTTACCGGTAGTAGTTTCTACTCCATTCCATTCTTTAATCAACTAGTCACTCTTTCGTACTATACTATGCTGTTCTCATCCAGCGGCCCTTTGGCCCTGGCCTTGGCAGCCTGCTCGGCCGTCACTGCTACGCCCCATGCTCTGGCACCCGTCGAAGCCCGAACCCTCGGTCTCTCTTTGGGCGACCTGAGCAAGCCCACCAGCGTCGACGTCAGCTTGGATGCCGATCTGAGCGGCTTGACTCTGGTCGAGGGTGTTCTGGTCAATGCTGTCGTTGACCCATTGGCAGCTGTCGGTGCCGATGTCGACCTCATTGTCAAGTGCAACAAGGGATACGTCAAGGGAGACATCAATGCTACTGTGTCCGTCCAGGAACTCGTGCCTGCCCTGAGCCTCAGCCTGAAGGATATCGAGGCGGAGTTGGACCTCGACCTGTACGTTGGTGTTGCCACCACAATCGCTGTCAACCTGTTCGCCCCCGTCGATCCCATCAAGCTGCCCATTGCCGGCCTTGAGATCTCCGCCCTTGTCTACGTCGACCTTGTCCTGAGCCTTGATGCTGCCATCGATGTCACCGCCGGTCTCTACGTCAAGCTCACCGAGGAGGCCCTCCTCGAGATCGACATCCTGAAGGGCGAGATCCTGACGGCCGACTTCTCCGGACTCGCTGTCAAGACTCTGCCTATTGAGGTCCGCATCGGTTGTGCCAGACTCCAGGCCGATCTCCGCATCCGCGTCCAGGCCGGTATTGCGGCCGAGGTCGACCTCGACGACCTTTTGCCCCTGGGCCTTGACATCCCCGAGATCGGTGCCGGTGTTGAGTTGGGTGTTTACGCCAACCTTGTTGAGTACGTCGGTTTCTTCTGCGACACCCCTAGCTGCCCACTTTCCAAGGAGTCCTACGGTCTCAACGTGGGTGTTGCTGCTGAGCTCGATGTCGATGTCGAGGACCTGATCAGCCTTTCCTTGGCTCCTACCGTCTCCGTTGCTCTCCTTACCCTGCCCACTGCCACCCACTGCTCGCAGAGCGGCGGCCATACTGTCTCCACACTGCCTCATCCCGGCACTGGCAGCACTGCTACTGGCGGCCTTCCTTCGGCATCCGCCAGCGCCTCTTTCCCTGGTCATGCCGGCCACGGCGCCACCGATTCCTACTCTGTCGGTCCCTCTGTGACGGGTTCTGCCACCGCTTCATACGGTTCCGGTAAGGCCACTTCCAGCAATGACGCCGCCACTGGTAGCATTACCGCCACTTCCGGGGTTGACCTCGTTACCTCGACTGTGCTCAGCACCACCGTTTACACCATCACCAGCTGCGCTGCATCAGTTGCCAACTGCCCTGCCAGCTACCAGTCCTCGCAGACCGTTGTGAAGACTATCGACTACACCACCGTGTGCCCTGTCTCCGCATCGGTCACTGCTCCTGCCAGCTACAGCACGTCGGCTGCCGCCAAGCCCACTTCCTCGGACGTGACCGTCGTCACCGATGTTACAACTCTGGTTCCTTGCTCTTCGACCGCCACCTTCACTCCTCCTGCCAATGTGACGCCTTACCCATCTAAGCCCACTTCTGCTGTTTCTCCCTCAGCTACTTACCCCGCTGGGGGCGAGACTGGCAGCAAGACCTTCTCGGTCAGCATTCCCACTTCCATGGTATCAAAACCCACTACATACCCGACTGTCAGTGCCTCTTCACCTACCGGTGGTGCCTCCACCAAGACTACTGAAGTGTCTACCCACCCTGTAGGTACTACTACCTACCCGGCTGGTGGTGCTTCTTCCAAGTCTACCGAGACTTGTTCCGAGACTACCGAGGTTGCCACTACCTACCCTGCTGGCGGTGCTTCCACCAAGACTACTGAGGTTGCTTCCACCAAGACCACTGAGGTTGCTTCTACCAAGACCACTGAGGTTGCTTCCACCAAGACTACTGAGGTTGCTTCTACCAAGACCACTGTTGCTTCTACCAAGACCACTGAGGTTGCTTCCACCAAGACTACTGAGGTTGCTTCTACCAAGACTACTGAGGTTGCTTCTACCAAGACCACTGAGGTTGCTTCCACCAAGACTACTGAGGTTGCTTCTACCAAGACTACTGAGGCTGCTTCCACCAAGACCACTGAGGTTGCTTCTTCCAAGTCTACCGAGACTTGTTCCGAGACTACCGAGGTTGCTACCACTTACCCTGCCGGCGGTGCTTCCACCAAGACCACTGAGGCTGCTTCCACCAAGCCCACCGAGGCTGCTACCACCTATCCTGCCGGTGGTGCTTCCACCTACCCGGCCGGTGGCGCTTCCACTTACCCTGCTGGTGGTGCCTCTACCCAGACCACTGAGGCTGCTTCCACCAAGCCTGCTACCACCTACCCTGCTGGCGGTGCTTCGACTTACCCGGCTGGTGGTGCTTCTACCTACCCTGCCGGAGGTGCGTCCACTTACCCTGCTGGCAGTGCTTCTACCAAGCCTACCGAAGCTGCTTCAACCTCCCCAGTAAGCTACCCAGGTTCATCGGAGGCTCCTTACCCAACCTACCCTGCCGGCGGTAAGCCAGGCAGCGGCAGCGGCTACGGCAATGCAACCGTGCCATGCCCTACCTCTGTTAGCAGCACGTACAGCGCACCCAGTGCTTCGCTCGTTTACTCGACGAAGTCCTCGTCCGCACCCACTTATCCTGCCAGCACTCCCTCAACCACTTCCCCAGTCACCGCCGGTGCCAACAAGGTCCTGGGCTCCGGTGTCGCTGGTGCTGTGGCAGTCGCTGCTCTGATCGCCATGATCTAAAAGTGCTTAACGGCCTAAGATATGTATGAGGTTGGACATGCTTATGGGCTAGTCGTCTTTAATTGTAATGTAATAGTAGCGTTTGGGTACATGACTCTGTTCATGACTGTATCTAGTTGTCCGTAGCTATCAATCCAATACGGCTCGATCACCTTCTTTTCGTACCCTATATGAGTGACTGCAATGGTAGTGAAAAAATGGTCTATTAGGTGAGTATTGAAGTATACGTACCTCGTTCGATCTAGAAAAGACCGAGCTCTGCTGTATTAACACCTATCCCTAATAGTATAAGCATAACAGACCTCACTAGAAACGTCATGACACTCGACCCATCATCTCCTGCATTGTGCACCGAAACGTGCCTTGCGGTTAGACGCATGGGGGCGTTTGCATCCACGACAAATTACCATCGCGATGATGTGATCCAGAACTTGGGCACCTGACGTCAGATTGATAATTCAAAAATTACAAGAGTCCGTGCGAGTGGACATAGGAGAATGAGGATCGTCGGGAAGGGTTTATTGCGAAACAATCATGGTGATATCGACACGACGATCAAGGAAAACAGACGCGACTTTGTTTTGCTATTTAGGGCAGGCAAGGACCCTGCGGCATGATTTAATCTGGGGTAAGCGTCAGTGTCCGTTGTGAATACGCGCCCGCTAATTGGCTCTGCACTGTATCGCATGCTATGTTCCATATTCGCAACTCTGGCGGGGAGCCGTGGGGATATGTCAGTCAACACGGAGTATAGCAAGCCAGTCCCAACCAGGAAAGTTAAGCAGCCAGGCCGCGCTGAGGAACGGGGATACCGAGCGATTATATACGGCTCGTCGACGGGGAGCCTGACGATGGTGGCTCACATGTGACGGGGACCGGCCGACGGAGATCGACGGGCAGCCTGGCCAATGAGAGCCGCCTGTGTGGGTCTCCCACAGCTCTCTTTAACCCGCCCATATCCTATGGCACCGTCCAGCGTTCTCCGCCGGCCACCTTGTCCCATTTCATCCCATCGTCGTATGACAATCGTCAAAGCCAGAGACAGCATGGCTGCAGAGGGACAGCCGTCTGACCCGGGGAGACCCGCCGAGGACGCCCAGTCTGTGGCCAGTGCAGAGGGCCCGCGCCCGCCAAAACGCAAGGCCACCAAGGTCGAGAAGGACGAGGCCGGCGAGAAGAACGGCAGCCAGAAGCGTCGCAGGCGCGTCTTTTCCTGCCAATCCTGCCAGAGGCTCAAGTGCCGTTGTGAATATGACCCTGGCTCGCAGGCATGTCACCGTTGCGTGACTTTAAGGTCCGTCTGAGGATAATGGCGCCGGCGGAATTCTCCCCCATGAGTAGTCTCGAAAGTCTAAATGTTTGCTTTGTAGGATTGAGTGCTCACTCAAGGGAGAAATCCTCGACATTCCAGCACACCCCAAGACCGTGGAAAACGCTACAAGTATCGAGGAGCGGTGAGTGGATAGTTGTCCCTGTGGATATTCAGCTGTGGTGCTACTGGTTTAGTGTATTGACGCTGATTCTGCAACAGACTCGGCCGCCATGAAAAATCTCTGGCGGAAATCAAGGGGATGATAGAGTTTGTCTCTCGTCAATTTGGCCTGGTTGGTGCTGGTGATATTCAGAAGATCAAAGGGTCAGACGGGGAGGCGGCCACCGACTCACCTGATTCCGCCGAGGAGGATGATAGTCCCGAAAACATAGCAGACCCCGTCGATCTGGGCATCAAGTCAGCGCCAACAGTCGTGTTGAGAGAGATTGGAGAACATGTCACTCAGGGTTACCGAAGACTCGAACATGTGAAGCTCGATTTGGTACAGCTCCAGCTTCTCAACGAGCAGACGGCCAATGAGCTGACTCGACTGTAGGTGACCATTTCATTCGTATTTTGCACATTTCGTCGTACTAAAAGGTGTATGCAGTTTTCTGAGACACCATGGGCATCTTCTGTCTGTCTATGACACCGCAGAAACACCAAGTCGCGACGTCAGAGAGCTTTCTGCATTCCTTCATAGCGTATGCTGCTTATGCGCAATCCTCTATCGCGAAGACCTTTGCGGTACGCCCATGCACCGGCAAGTCTACGAGCAGGTTCGCATCACTCTGGGCCAGGCACTGCTCTCAAGCCCCCTCAATCTAGAAGAGATCAATGCTATTTTGGTTATGAGCGACCATGCAGTAGGTTTCAAATATGACTATTTCTTCACGCCAAGTGCTGAATTTCGTAGGATGGACCTGAATACATCGACAGCTGGCTTTTGACGGGCTATTGCGTAAAACAGGCCATGCTCAGTATCAGCTTCTCCAAGATTGTCGGCAATATTAGACGTGGATCGTCAACTATTCAAGACCGCCGCGCGATTCACCTTTGGTCAACCATTTGTTTACATCACCTCCAGTAAGTTTGCCATATGATAGAAATAAGACTATGGCTAATACTCGAAACTTTTCCAGCTGGTCCGCAACAACTGGCAGGCCCTCTGTTCTGCACATCCCGTACATTAATCAGTGTAACGTTTTGCTTAGTTTTTACCAAGCCAGCATGCAAGACGGCATGCTCGTAGCAGAGATCTTGCTGTACTCAGTTCTGCATCAAAAGCTGTCCCGTCGATCTTATCTGGACGCAAATGGTGAATGCGATGACTTCAAAGCTTGGAAGCAGAAGTGGAATCATCTCATGTGTACGTCTTTGCGCATGGTCGAGATGGTTGAGTTTTACTGACTTTCTTAGCTCTTTCTACCGCGTCGATGCTGCGTATTGGATATTATGCAGCCTACTTAATTCTGGCTACCCGAGCTCTGGAAGAGCGTGGCGATGCCATGAGTCCAAAGACGTTTCTCTCCAACCCACCGTTCGGTTCACCCGCGAACAGCATCTCCAACGCTTCGGATTCGAGAAACTCCAAGAACAGCACTCAAATGCTTCAAGGGCACACTTCAAGATACGCACATTCCGTGCTTGAAACATTTGTAGAGATGCCCGCATTCTTGATGGACACGATTCCGACGTATTTGTGCCTTGTTATCGGATACTCGGCCTTGATCCTGGCACACTACGACGAGACTCAGTCCAAAGTCTCGGCTGAGGTCAGTCTTGGTCTGATATCGAGGCTGGAAGAGTGGTGCATGCGAACGCCAAGCAAATCATGGGCCATCAAGTTCGCGACTTTGGCCAGGCAGAAGGTCGAGTCCAGAACAGGCGCGACGAAGCTGCACCCTGAAGTGAGGAAAGCGACCTCTGTTGAACGGGACCGTCGACACCCTCCTGCTTGGAGTGCTTCGGATGTGCCCGTGCCAGGATTCCCTGTTAATGGTGAACATGGCACTACGCCTTCGTCCTTATCGGATCATCGCGCGTTCGAGGGCGATGATTTTGTTAGCGCGCCGGACACTTTCCATATAGCCTCTGATCCTCTCCACATGGGATACGAAATACCACAACCTGTGATTCCGAGTATGGAAGACTTCTTTGGGGGAGGCTTTCTCGATTTCATGCGACAGACTCGAGGTTGAGAAGCATATGCCCAAGAGATCTGCACTCGTCGTATTAGTCACGCGGGGTGACATTCACCCAACACGTCAAGATGAGGCCGATCAACCACGAGTGGGCCCACTAACTAGGTTAGTAGCTTCCGGCACGAAGCCATACAGAGTTGCTCCGTGTCGTCGGAACACCAAGCTTTTGTGCAAGCTCGCTCTTATGTTCAAGCAATTGCTTCCACGAGGGTGCTGACAAATCACCTTGGTCTTTACCAATCCTCGGATCACAATTGAACCGAAGGAGTGTGGTCGTTGATACGCATATTATATGACTGCTCGTACGTATTCTAGTCGTTGGCACTGGGAGCAAACCTGAACTCTGCGCAAACTCAACCAGAATGGCACGGATGAATGCTTTTGTTATCGGTGCCAATGGCTACATCGGCTCAGCCGTCTGTCGCGCATTCGTCAAGGCCGGATACCAGGTGTTCGGTCTTATCAGACGCCCTGAAGCCATGGGGACTTTAGCGGCGAATGAGACAATACCAGTCGTAGGATCTCTGTCCGACCCGAAACTCTTGGAAGACAAACTGTTCGACCATAGCAAAACATGGGACGTCATTGTTGGGTGCGTAGAGCCGTCTGACTACGCCTCTCACATCCAAGAGGCTCTAGTCGTGCTCCGCCGCATTGCCGATGTCAGCAACTCGAACAATGTGCGGCCCCTTGTTCTGTGGAGTTCAGGATGCAAAGACTACGGCGCGACAGCTGTGGATGGAGCCCCGGATCTTGCCCCCCATACGGAGTCATCCCCGCTCAATCCTCCGGGCATTGTCATCTCGCGTGCGACCGATTCTCTCAAGATGCTTCAGCAGACCGACCTGTTCGATGCTGCCGTTCTCCGTCCAACCAATGTTTACGGCCATAGCAGCAGTTACTACGCCGGCATTTTCCAGTATGCAGCGGCTGCTGCTGCCAGCGGCGAACGGAAACTTACCCTGAAAAACGTTGACCAGAGAAGCATCATGCATTCCAGTGAGTCTCCCGTTCATGACTCCACATTGCCGTTTTCCCTTCTGATAATAACCCCTCAATTCTAGTGCATGTGGATGATTGTGGGGAGGCTTACGTGGCACTCGCTGAGCATGCAGACCGGTCAGCGGTTGGAGGTGAATGTTTCAACATTTCTGCGTATAAGTATGAGACTGCGGAGATGGTCCTTACGGCACTGGCAAAGGAGTATAGGTTTCCGGAAGGTACAGCCTTTGTCACTGCCACCGATCCTGCCGAGCTGAACGACGAGATGGGACCCATATTCGGATTCAGCCAGTGGGTTGGGAGCGATAAAATCAGGAGCATGACGGGCTGGAGCGATCACCGCATGCTTTTCTCCGACAACTTGGGTGTATATCGTAGGTCTTACGAAGCTGCGGTCAATGCAAATCATGAGGATCTTGCTAGAGTCAAGGCCCGTCTCGAGGTCTGGCAGGCGGAAATCTGGCAGACTACTTGAAACGGCTTTTGACAATGACACTTTGGTCTTGATAGATCATCAGGCTGTTCTACGCTGCCTTTGTCCTACGTGTTGAGCAAATAATCCGCAACCTCAAAGGTCATCGCACGTGCCGTTCTGGGTCAATGGTGCCCTTTGAATGTATTTCAGGCAAAGGCCCTTGTCTTCCATTGTCGTGACCGGGGAGAGGCAAACTTGCCGCCGGCGGGGCATATATCTCACAAGAATTACAAAAACCATAGCCATAGACCTATATGAAATGATGAAATTTGCACCCCACATATGACACCCGAGAATTATTTTTAATACGAAACGCAAAACGAAACACAATGATTGCAGTCAGAATGCGTTCACTATCATTCCTTGGTCTAAGCTTCCTCGCCTCCATGGCAACCGCAGACGAGCGAGGCACCTGGCTGAAAGGCGACCAGTACGCCAACAAGTGCGGCGACACGACCTGGCACCAAACGACCAGCGCAGCCTCACCCCTGGCGCGCGACTGCAGCGCCATCGTCGATGACCTTGCCGGAGAGGAGACGGGCGGCGTCATGCTGTCGGGCCTGCGCGGGTTGAGCACGGTCAGGAGAGAAGGCACCTGCCACTTTGGCGTGGAGCCTCACGATGTCGGTGGGTTTTACATGGGGCGCGACGACATGGCGGACTTGATCCGTGATGCTATCTCCATGTGGACCAAGGATGGCAAGGTCGGTGGTGGTGGCGTTACGAAGTGTGGGGATATGGAGGTTAAATGGTCTATTTATTAGTTATTACTTAAGAAGGATTTGAATACAAGTCTGGCCCGGCACTTATAAAACGCAGAAGTGTTTGTAAATTGGTCTTGGATGGTGATTCGGACCAAGATTTTGTGCGCAGTCGGATAGATCGTCAAGCTAGGAGGAACGTGTTGAGCTGCGAATAATGTTGTGCCATTTCCATTCTGTAAAATATTACACATAAGCCTTTAGACACGGCAAGGCCAATATTGTACCTACCTTCCAAAACAATTTCAGTACACGTCCGCTCTGTGCGTTTCTTTCGAGACCTTTTCACATTGTGATTCTTATTCTCACGTGCAATAGAAGTAGCTGGCAGCTCACAACTGCTTTCTGCTTTGGGGCTCGCGATCTCGCTCGTCTCGAATTTATGACCACACACTCATTCGCCTGCCTTTGGGTCGATGTCCTGGGCCCACTTTCTAGGATGAGATCGGGACAGGCTATGTATGTAGGTCATCTTTGCCACTACTAGGTTATAGTATCAAGGCTGCTGGCCTACATGGCGTCGATTCTTTGACATAAAACAAGAAATGTAACATTAGATACTGTAGGTAGCTCAGTCTGCTACGCTCAAGAGATATTCGAACGTAGGCTGGGATTATAGCGAAAATAGATTTAGGGCCAGACGAGAATAGTTCTATAAGGATGGTGGCTGAATGATGGACCGGAATAGATATAATAATATCCCTGGAGCAACTTCCCCAAGCCAATAGACACGGGTAGGAGCACTTCAGTAGCAAACCACTCAAGAATAGCACTGTGGGCGAAGGTGGCTCGTGCGATAGGCATATAGGTTACCTACATGAGGCTAACCAGGTTGCATACATGTATGCAAAGAATGGAGCTGAATCACATCCCTCACTGCGATCTGTCTTTCAACTCCACCATGCCACCGTTATTCACCGTCCTAAGCCTCCCTAGCGCTGCACCATATATTATCCTGGCATAGACTCTACATTGTTGCAGCTTGTCACAACTATCACGAACGCGCCATCGCTTTCTTCGACCATTACTTACGCAGACGTCTCGGCCTGCCGACCCACAACACGGTTGAGGCATATCATTGAGGGAATTGCTCATCCCACGAAACGACGCTGCTCCCATGACTGAACACCGCTCTAGACGTCTCGTTGACTCGGTATGAGTCTATCCGCATCTCCTGGACTTGCAAAACGTCATTTGCTGACTGCAGTCCTAATAGCACGCCTATGCAGCCTCCCTCTCCACGCCTCATACGAAAGAGCCTTGCGTTCTTTCGATCTACTACGCAATCATAGGATGGCATCCTCATATGTTCCGCCTGAAAACAACATAGAGAGGCAGCACAACGGCACCGAACACCTTGCCATCAACAACACCTTTATGCGCCGTTTCTTGACACGATTAGCATTACACCCCACGGCCAAGTTCTATTCGCGAGAAGTCATTTGCATTCCAATCTCGAAACACAAAATTGTCAAGACAGGGTGGTCCGAGGAGTCATTTGAGGATGTGATGACATAGTTGAGAGACATGTGTCAAGAGCTACACTCCCTGACGCCTCCTCCGGGTACGGGTGTGGAAAGCTGTGTCGGAGGTTCAATGCACGACTCTCGAATATCTCGTGGAAACCCGCATTTTGGTCCATTCAAGACAATCCAGGAATTTCGCTTCTGGTTTAGACGAGACTTGAAACCCGATGTACTCAAAGACCGGGAGAAGGACCAAGATTGGCACGAACCCATGGGAATGATGAGACAGCAGGATGGGCCGTGGCCTTCGCCAACATTTGCACACGCGATTTGAACCCGTCCAATATTCTTGTTGATATTCTTGTTCGTGACAGTAAGGTAGTTGGAATCATTGATTGGGAGTTTTCTGGATGGTATCCACATTACTGGGAATACACTTCGGCCTGGTTTTGCCATATCCTGATGACAGATTGGCAGGGCTTGCTTGACAAGTTTCTCGATCGGCCACCCCCCGAGGTGTTCAAAATGAAAGTGGTTCGCAACAAGTGGTGGCATGAATAGACCATATGGAATACCGCTGGATGCACATATATCTTTACAGGATCTTTCTACTGCTCCTCATATCATTGCTAAGAAATCAAAGAGTTACAATTCAGTGCTTCACAATTCTTAGAGACTGGCGACTGATCTCCTATAACATTACGTGATTGCTAGTTTCTAAGCTACGATTTCCTTGTCTTCAAGCATGTCCCAGGTTGGTTTCGGTTCTGACAAAGCTGTAGCAGACCTATAGCGACCACTGGCAATCTTATGTGCTGTATACAGTCTTGCGAATACCTCGATATTCTGCCAGTCTAGCGCGGCAGTGCCAACACATTTTCCATCTCTCGCAATCTCAGTCAGGGCGCTAGCGATCCAAGTCCGGCATCTCCAATTTGAATCGCCCCGGATGACTGGAAGTTGGCGCAGGAGGGCAACGAGACGCTCCTCATCTTCGATTTTGGCAATAAAGAAGCGCGTCAACATTCTCTTGGTGCCTTTCACGTCATCTAGTGGGGTCTCTTGGTATGCCCATCCCCCCAAAGGAGAATTTCTGACATGGTAACGTGTACCTGGTACTTTGTCCTCGCTCTCTATTTCCGGTCCTATCAGAAAGGCCCAGTGGTACCTGAAATGGTCAAAATACGTTGTAAGGAAGGTTGAGAGAATATACAACTTACTTTCGTTCCTCATTGTTTTCAATGCCACTAGGATATAGGGCAATATATAGTCGTTTCTTTTCAGACGGCATGCTCGTTATGACTCTGGCTTGAGAATGAACAAAAGGTCAATGCAGGTAATTAATTAAATATGAAGTGGTAGTAGATGGCATGTGAAGTAGCATAAGATGGACCGTGTAAATAATTGCTCCTCGCCTGTTTTTATACCCTTCCAACATTCAATGCAACTGAATTAGAACCAAACACCCGCCCGTCTTTATTCTAGAGTGTAAATCACCGAATGCACATTTGCTTTCATTACCTCGAGGCCCCAATGTCGCATCACAACGCAACCTCGTGCTCTGTCTTCGTATGAACAGGGTCACTGTTTCCCCAAAGGGTGACGCTGGACCCCAGCTCGCGGGCCGATCGTAACACACAGTTGGCGACAACCAATGATTGCACTATCGATCGGTATCGTTACTTCATTTTACCGGACATGCCACGAATTAGAAAGTGATTAGATCATTTTCAGTTGATCCCAATAACACATTTTTGTCGTGATTCATTTACATTATAGGAATAGTTAGCAAGGGGCTCTTAGTAAAGTTGTTGCCCCGAGTGGATGTGACTATGACCTTGCTAGGCATAAGACCGATTTATCCGCAGGAGGCGTGATTAAGGAACCAATGTCGATGTTATTGGTAAGGTACAGTAACGATAGATTATTACGTCTTAGGCACATGGGTTGGTTACAAGTCAAGTGTAAGTTGTATGAGTGTAAAACTATGTAGATAATGGTATACTTTCAATCTCGCATGGTTGTTATTTGATCAAGGCCATACGCAATGGATTAACTGCTTTCTGTTATGGAAATATTACCCTTGGATTGCTATCTCTGTTGGTTCATTTTTTTTCGGCACGACTCGTCGAAACAATGCTCCTGGGGGAGGTACTATTTTCGCGCGAAAACTCTCTGATGACTGTGATTCGCATCGTAAGACGTACTTGGAATTTGATATGAGGACGTCTAATGCAAGTTGACTGGTTGGCATCACATCAGTCAGATGTGATTGGACGTGCTAGAACGAAGCTCTGCTATTCAGAACACTTTATTGTAGTATTATTGAGGTACCAGTACATATGCCACACTGTCATCATTGGTCTGGCATCGGCAAGCTCTCTTCCCGGTTGCCTGATTGCATCGGGTAGTTAAACAGTTTTCTTGACTCTCTCTGCCATCGCGGGCCCGACATGAAACAACCTAGCCGCCCAATTTCTGGTCGTATCTGCCAGCTTCCGGTTACCGAGAAATTGGATGGCGCGCACAATCCAGGCCCAGGCTCGCCGGTAACTGGACGCACCGTCCCTTTTATATGTGTCCAGGGGCATTTCTTCGAGCCTGTGCCTTTGAATCTTGCCGCTGGCGAGCTTGGGGATCTGTGTCACAAGAACGACACCACCCGTCAGTGCTTTGTAACTGACCAACTGACAACGCGAGAACTCGGCCACATCAGCCTCAGAAAGCGTGCGATTGCGCCGTACTACGTATGCCCGCGGAAATTCAGCCCCGTTGCGCACCAGCTTTGATACAGCACATTCGCTGATATCAGGATGGCGGAGCAGAACCGCTTCGATCTCGGTAGGTGATACTTGGAAGCTGTTGTCGGATTAGCCAGGCCTTCTGTGGAGGTACTTTCTTCCTTCTTGTCAGGGACAGACTTACCCATTTACTTTCATGATGTCTTTGGCCTTGCCGACGATATAAAGCTTGCCACCCTCCAAGCGGCCCAAGTCTCCGGTGCGATACCACTCTACGTTTACGTTTATGTTTTCGGCGCTGTTCCGGTATTTCATCATGTGGGATTGCGCCGAAATGACAACCTCGCCTGTGGCGTTTGCATCTTCGCAACAAGTGCTCGAGGATGCATCCTGTGGCGGGCGCAGGGCGATTGTCACACCTGGTAATGGCCTTCCGACACTGCCAGAGGTATCCTCCTCTCCATATTGAAGCATCACAACCGTCCCCACTTCTGTTGCCCCATACACTCCGCTTAAGGTGGCATCGTTGTGCAGCATGGATCTAAACGCCCGCATGGTTTCTGCCGTAATGGGTGCGCCGCCTACGCCGACAAATCGAAGGGAGGCCAGGCGACTGTGCGAGCTTGGCTCGAGCTCCAAAAGCCGTGCAACGATTGGAGGTGCCAGGAAGCTCTCTGTGGGTTTGTACTTGGCGGCGTACTCGAGGTACTTCTCCATCTCAAACTTGGACATGATGTACATGGGCTCACCGTGACGAATTGTCAGAGCCATTGCCCATGCACCGCCAAACATGTGGAACAGAGGCAAACATCCCAGCCTGACGACATCGTAAGGTACTTCTTGGTGTATCTGACTGAAGTGCGCCACCATGGAATAATGCGACAATACAGCTAGCTTGGGGCAGCCAGTGGTGCCCGATGTCAAGAAACATGAGGCGGGGTTTGTCTTTACTACATCTTCGCCTTCCAGTCGCTTCCAGTCTTTCTCTCCATGGCATAATAAGGATGATACTGACTTGGCTGGCCCTGCCACCTCGCCTGTAGCCTCGCTGCCAGAGGCCGTAGGCTGATGGGTATCTAAGATGATGACGCGGGCAAGGTCGATATGAGGCACCCATTCTTGCAGTTTCACCAACAAGTCCACCGTGGTAACAACAAACCGCGGCCGGGCGAGCTCGAAGATTTCACCCAGCTCGCTCTTCAAACTTGGGTTGGTTGCGCAGAAAACGCCCCCTGCTCCGACAATGGAGAGGAAGAGAGGCGCGTAGGCATACTGGAGACTTGAGTCAGCTATTGGACGGTAATTTTCAGGTGCACAACTTACGTTGTTAAAAAGGTGCACGAGAACTGTGTCGCCCTCTTCGAGTCCACTCGCCTTAAACCCTGCTATAAGCTGTCGCACAAACTGCAGAGTACGTGCATAGCTCAGGAACTCTCGAGGATCATCGGCGTTGATGTACAATGGCTTTTCGTCTGCGTACAACTTCTTCTTGTCGAAAGCAAAGGACACCACGTCTTGGAAAGGAGCATCAAGCGCTCCGCCTTGGGCGATTGTTTCCATATTGTTGTTGCTTGACGGCGGCGTCGGCAGAGATCTGTTTGACAGGATCGCACGATACAGACTCCGTCAGCTCAGAGGTTTCGTCAGTCAAGCATCTGCTGGTTTTCAGCGAAGGAATTAGTGCGCAATGCTGCCTTGAATAGTCGCCTCCTGGTATACTGCTCAGATCGTACCAGGCTGCTGCTGAAGTGTGAAGGTTTAGGTTCGGGGCATCCACGTCACGAAAGCTTCAACGCAGCCCTCAAGGGCAGAGTTCAAGTCTAGATATCTACCTCGCGACTGCGACAATCATCAGTGTAGCGGCACATTGGATGGCGGGATTGGCAACAAAAGAATTAACCTCCCGATGGCAGCTACTCCAGGGGCAACAAAACCAGAGTAATTGATGATGATGACGATGATCGTCATGCCGTGCCGAACACGTCTAAATGTCAACTTCTCGGTATACCATAAAAAACAATGTTCATATTGTTCCCTGCATGAACATGTGTTTATTGCAGCAGCGCCATATTTAAGGTTGACAGCGGACGGCTTAGCCTTTTGACTTTACCATCGCACGATGGCTTTTGTGGCGCATGCCAAGGGCGATCTATCCGGCTTACTGGGTCCAGAGTCAATAGCCTACGCGCATAGAAGAAACTTCCCGAATGTCAATACCCGAAAACATTCGGCTCGGGCAAATCTGCTCCCCTAGAATGAGCGCAGCGATCAGCCGCCTGGAACCCCCGGTGAGTCAGGCTTTCATTCCCCGGTAGCGAAAGTACATTCCAACTTGACGGCTTCGGCAAGGTCTCAGAATCGCAGAACCGCAAGCTCAAGGCTAGGCTGAGGTTAAAGACATTTCCCCCCCTACTTTGCGTAATAAAAAACTTTGACAGGTCAGAGACATCGCTCAACGCGCTCGCAATGAGCAAGATATATCGAACAGCATGCATTTTCACCCTGGTGCAGACGAAAGGTTACCCCAAGCCCCGAGCCCCGGATGACCCTTTTCCGTGCAAATCACGCTACTTGCTATCTTCCCTGGAAGATCTTTCTTTTTCGTCATCACTTTTTCTTAGACGACTACTGTATGTGATTAAAAGCGGAATTGGAACGACATACGAGTTCCGTGACCACACAAACCAACTTGGCCAGTGGTTCTATCGACATGTCGACAATGGAAACAAAAATGAACAACGGCCGTGCTAGTGCCCGCCCAATATCTCACCAAAGCTCCACGACGACCGTAGTGTCGCTCACAGATGGGGGCCAACGCTCTGCCAACAGTTCGGTGACGACCATTGGGCCACATATCGTCGAATCGAAATCGGCGAAGGATTCAGACATACAAATCTTGGTCTCTCCCAAGGCTTTGCTAGGAGACCAGCCGGCTTCTCACCGGAGGGGATGGCTATCGAAGCTCCGGCATGGGCTCTTCAACACCTATAGTCGACTCTTTCTCATCATGATCATTTCTAATGCGATCCCTCTCATTGCTGTTCTGGCAAGAGACTTCTCAAACAGCAGCGACTTGACAAGTACTTGCCTTAACTTGGTTACTCTGTGTATCCATATGGCAGCTGGTAACGCTATGGTCTGCACCCTGGCTCGGTCACCACTCGTTATCAATGCGATGTTTCTCACATTCGGGGCCATCCCTCGCTCGGCTCCCCTGTGGCTACGCCGAAGGTGCTGCAAGGTCTTTCATTTCGGTGGCGTCCACAGTGGAGCTGGCATTGCCACATGCGTATGGATGATACTGTTCGTCATTCTCTTCGCCATGACGAAGCCATGGGAAGATCCGCGGCCGGCTGCTATCTTTGCCGTGGGCATCTTCCTGGCGATGCTATTACTGTCAATCGTCATTGTGGCCATCCCATCCGTCCGCCGCCGGCAGCACGACACGTTCGAAATGACACACAGATTTGCTGGCTGGCTCACGCTCGTCGTGCTCTGGGTATTGCTTCTCATTCACGCCTGGGACCAGGTTGTGCTGGGATCATCAGCATCGATAGGCGCTTTCCTCTTGCCTTTCCCAACATTTTGGTTCTTATTAGTATCAACGGTCGCTGCTATCTGGCCATGGGCAATGTTGCGCAAGATCGAAGTCAATCCCGAGTATCTCTCGCCGCACGCCACACGACTACACTTCCGCCACCGGCCACTGGGCTGGGGTAGGGGACTGTCTCTCGCAAAACACCCATTGAAGGACTGGCATAGCTTTGCAGGCTTTTCTGATCGATTCGATACTCCCCAGTCTGAATTCTCTTGCCTTGTCTCGAATGCAGGGGATTGGACGAAGTCGGTGATCCAAGACCAACCAACAAAATTATGGGTCCGAGCCATACCCGTGTATGGAGTCGGCTACGCGATGAAGGTCTTCAATAGAGTCGTCATGGTCGCCACGGGTTCGGGCATAGGTCCCTGCTTATCCTTCATTGGCTACGATGACAGACCCCCCATCCGTGTCATCTGGCAGACCCGCAGCCCGCTTAAGACATACGGACAGCGCACGCTCGATCTCGTCGAGCGATTGGACAAGAATCCTATAGTCTATGATACCACCCAGACGGGGCGTATAGATATGCTGCCCATTACGTGTGATGTTGTGGAGAGTTTCCAGGCCGAGGCGGTTATTATCATCAGCAATCCGGTCATGACAAAGAAGCTTGTGTATGAGCTGGAGATGAGAGGCATTCCTGCGTACGGTCCGATTTTTGACAGCTAGAGCCTCTAATGGGCGCTACTACAAAAGTTTTGCAATTTTCAAATTCCTGAGACAAGTTTAGCAATGGGTTAGAGCGTTAAATTTTAATTGATAAACACAGTGTAACACTTTTGATAGCAGTGCTCATTTGTAGTTTCACTCCAGTAACACGGCTATCGCTGTGATACTAAACCAGTTCAATATAGTCGCTCTATTATACGTCCAGGTTGTCAAATTGAAATTATTCACCGGGGATAAGACACCGACGGCATGCCTTCATGCTATCAGAGATGACAGGCACTAGCACCCAGCCTGACAACGGCTCCTTGTAAAGGTTGCAAATCTAGAACATCTATCAAACCACGGAAGCAACGGTTTTGAAACCAATAGGGTGATGGAAAGCCGTGACAGCTGTTCATGCCGCATCAACGAAGCGCTCCCGACGGGAGCACCCATCACGGGCTTGAGACGCTCAGAGTCTACGGCCACCGACTTGGCAAGACTTCAATGGTGGGTAATAAAGTTGCCTTGTTTCCCTTTGAGGTAAGTCCAATATTCAGATATGTTTCAGATGTTGAGAAGCTTAGTCTCTGAAAACTAGCTATCGACTGAGCTAGGCGGTCGCCTTGAAAACAACACAACTTGCTCATAGGTAAGCAACTTCTGGCGCCGAAGACGCGTGCATTCAACCGAGCCTATAGAGCTTCACTGGATGGTTTCGAAAAGCTTAAAATCGATCAGATGATAGTGGCAACATTGAGAAAACATGAGGGGCTAACCGTTGATTGGCGCAATGATCCTCACATCTTTCATCCCTCTGCCTTTGGATTGTAAGTCCAGACAATGAAGTAGAATGATGTGATTTGGAGTTACCAAAGGAATCATTATTACGTCTGAATATACACGATTGACAGATGTATTGCTTCACTCGCCCACCAATACACCTAATGCTCTTTAACCTTACCAACGGACATAAACCAGCGTCAAGGCAATGCAATGTCAATCTCCATACTTCAACAATCCCATGGTTGAAGGATTTCGAGGACACTTGACTGAATACTCCATTCTAACTTTAATCCCTCTTGAACTCGGCGATCCATTCTTAACTTTTTGACGGTCAAGAGCATGTTTTCAAGTCCGTCGACTTTTACGCCATGGTTGTGATGAACTAAAACTAAGTGTGATGGATTAGTTCATGACGTCGTGGTGGTCCGACTAACACTTGGCGAACTGTAGATCATCTAGATGGCAGTGACAGTGCCGAGAACACACACCTTCCAAATTTTAGCGATCTGAAGCTCTCAACCAGGAAGTCGATGAACCCAAAAGTTTCAATGATATGTCAACGATCCATGCTAAACAAATGAATGCCGATTAGATCCCCGCCTAGTCTAACGAGTGCCGGCAACCCTATGCTCGAATCCGTGACGTCTCACTGCTCCTTGTACTGATGCGAGTTCTTACTCGTATTATTTTCAAATACCATATTCAAGGTGATTATAGAGCATTGACTATCGGAAATAGATCTGGCTTAGCAATGATCCCCGTGGGCTATGAAGTGACCCATCAACATCATTCGATTCATCTTCCTATTTAGACGCTCGATGAGGAATAGCCTAGAAAACCCGTATAACGTGGCTAGATATGCCTGTTTATAGCTGTGGTTCCAGACTATACGTTTTCACTCGCACGACAGCGTCTACGTAAATACTCCTATCTCATTACTTGAATTCAATTTAATAAGGCACCATTGATTATTGATAAGAGTGTTGAACGGCTAACATGATTCTTAATGTACGCCGTTGACACCGTTGGTGCCGTTGACATTATGAGCGCCGTTGATGCCATTGGCCTTACTCGGCTTCTTCGCCGCGAACTCCTGCTTGAAGATAGACTCCATCTCTTTCCGGACTGCAACAGCCTGTGACTTCTCGCTGTACTCAATGTCATCCCAGCTGAGCCCTTGATCCTTCTTGACATCGTTCTTCAACACGAAGCCATGGGCTAAACCGATCGGCAGACCCGAGATGGCCATCGAGCCTTCCGCAGTCATGAGCTTTCCGTAGACGGTGAAGCCGCCTTCGCCGTCGAGCTTCTCGCCCGCCTTCAGGTCGCGCTTGGCAGTTGCCACTACATCGCCAGCCCACGTCTTAGTCTGTCCGGTGGGCTCACCGCGGCACATGATCGTGGCGATTGACACGCCCAATTCGAGACCAATCAGGTGATATGGCTTGTACTGCGCGGCGTACTTGCCAGTGCTGTCAGTCTTCAGGCCGTACTGCTTGAAGCAGTCCATCTGGTACTGCGATGCGGCCTCGATTATGACATAGACGCCCCATCTCAGGTCATTGAAGACCCAGCGGCCGTCCTTCTCCATACATGAGACGACTTCAACGGTGCCCTTCTTCTTGAGTTGGCCACCGTCTTGCTCGGGCTTGAGCACTTCTGGCAGATCCCACTTGCCGCATGGCGGGAACTGGAGGCCTTCTGATGGTGGGCTCAGGTCGCATCCGTTTGCCACCGCCGCCATTTCTAGTGCAGACTTGGTTCCATCTAGGAAAGAGTTGAACATTTGGGGGTTCTGTCAGGTCAATATTAGCAGCGGGTCCATAGTCAATAGAATGGCCGTATCCTTTGACTCGAGTCGGAAGCAAAGCAGTAGCAGGGGCGGTGGGCTCACAAAGTCTCCCGACTCCAGTTGCTCTTGGGTAAAGCCATAGTAGTCCCAGACCGTGTCGGGATTGGAATAGTGGTATTGTGGTAAGTGTTTTGTACCTTTACCAGCACACACAACATCACTAGTGCACGGTCAGCCATCATAGTCTGCCTTCATATTTCCACATTACGCACAAGCCGGCAGTCCGTGCCCAGTCAACCATTTCGGCGATCAAAGCCGGTTGATCTCCGTAAGCCATACTGTAGATAATGCCAGCCTCCTTCGCCTTTCGCGCCAGGAGAGGCCCCGCCAGCACATCCGCTTCAACGTTAATCATCACTATGTGCTTCTTGTGCTCACAGCACTGTGTGAAGTTAGCTTTCGAGTCAGAAATGCAAAAGTGCTTGACCTACCAACAATGCATGTCTAATTCCTGCGGCTGGGTTACCGGTAACCTCTAGGATCACATCGATTTCAGGGGTAGCGATGAGTGTAGCCGAATCCGTCGTCACTATCGTCTTGCCTGCTTTGATACCTTCTGATATCGATGCGTTGACAGTAGTGTCATACTTCTCGGCGGGGAAGTTCGTCCGCTTCAGTGAAGCAAACGCCCGCTCAGATGATAGGTCTGCAATACCAGCTAGTCTCATGCCCACTGTTCGATGGGACTGTGCGATGAACATTGAACCAAATTTACCGGCCCCGATAATGCCGACCTGGATTGGCTTGCCAATCGCTTCTAGCTCAGCGAGCTTGGTTGATAAGCTGGTCATCTTGTTTGATGTTGATGGACGGTATCGGCGGAGGCAAGAAGAATGAATGAATGAATAGCAGATGCTAAGCTATGTTGGACGCTTGATTGTTGTTTTGAGATGCGGTTGAGCTCTTTCCAAAACTCTAGATCATCTTTTCAAAGACCTTATATCTCTTCCGTGCCCAGTATGATCACAAGTTACCCCTCAATACTGTCTCACGCACCGTTCTCGGCATACATTCCGGACTATGTACGACACATACCATTCAATTTTGCGAATTCCCGAGTGGAGATGGGTCGTCGGCCAACCGTAACCGAAGAAACATGCGAGCGCGAGACGGTGCACGCACTAATTCCCAGCGACACGGGTCATGTCATGCCATTTGCGGGGGAAAGGTCTGGGGTCGGCTTGGAACTGTGCTCCGGGAAATCGGGAAATGATGAGAGTGGAGGCTTTAGACTCCACGCTGACCTTACGCTAACACTTCATCTCCACAAGGCTATGATCGATGAAGGAAACATGTGGTCCTCCAGAGACGGTGGTCTGGGAGTCTGGAGAACTGGGGAACTGGGGTCAAAAGCCGGGGAAGCCAAGGTGAAGGCTCTAAATAACCCCTGGATGATGTTGGTAGCCAGCCCCATGTAGATCAAGATATAAGACTAAGTGAGCCCACTGGTATCGCTGGCAGGGTATCACTCTGAACTTCATCAGCGTATATTGCCCCTGTGAAGTCAGTCTTGCTCTCTTGTGAATACTATTATCATAATATCCTCACCCCTACCGAGCTCGCATCCTCAGAATGGGCGTCATCCAGCAAGACGCAGCAGATGGCGCGGCCCCGAATTATGCGGCGATTGTGGCATCTTGGTCACCCGAAGAACGTGCCGAAAGAGAAAAAAAGCTGATGAGGAAGATCGATTTCCGCCTGTTGCCAATTCTGATCGTCATGTACATCATGAACTACATCGACCGTAACGCGCTACCCCAGGCGAAGGTCCAAGGACTTGTCACAGATATCGGTCTTGTGGGGGTCGAGTACAACATCGTGCTGAGCTTGACCTTCATTGGCTATATCCTGATGCAAGGTGCGAACACAAGCTCGAAAGGATTAGAAGAAGCCGGCTGATAACGAGACAGTACCGAGCAACATGATCCTTGGCTTAACAAGACCGAGCATATATTTGTCCGTTGTCATGATTCTCTGGGGTATGTGTTTGTATAGCCATAGATTAACATGATCGTTGAGAAGCTAATGCCGAGTCAAGGAATTGTCAGTGGTTGCACAGGCGCCGTCCACAACTTTGCTGGCATCGCAGCGTGTCGTTTCTTCCTTGGTATCGCCGAAGCACCATTCTTTGCTGGTGTCGCATTTCTGTTCTCCGGATGGTACACGCGAGCCGAACTCGGTCTTCGTCTCGGTATCTTCTTCTGCGCAGCCATGTTGAGTGGAGCATTTGGTGGTCTGTTTGCCGCCGGTATTGCTGCTGCCTTTCAGGGCAATGCTATAGCGAGTTGGCGGTGAGTTTCCAATAGTGGGCACTTGGCAAAGACAAGAACTAACGAATCTTAGATGGTTGTTCATCATCGAGGGAGCTGCCACCGTAGTCTTCGCCTGCGTGACCGCTTTCATTATTCCCGATTGGCCTGCAACAACGAAATGGCTTAGCGAAGAGGAGAAGGCCTTGGGTGTTGTGCGACTTATTGAGGATGCTGGAGAGGAGGAGTCCGAAATAAAGACAGTAAGCAAATTCCGGAGTTATTTCAGGCCCTGTATAGCCTGTTTTTGGCAGTTTACGGGTTCCTGATTCGGCGGTTCTGCTCCTGAAACATGGTTTTGAACTCCCGAAAACCCATCAAGAAAGTTAAAAGAAGCAAAGACTGACTCGGGGTGTTGTAGTGGGATGCCTTCAAAATGGCCGCGAAAGACTTCAGAATCTGGCTCTGCATCCTCAACCAGATGTGCCTCCAGGCCGTCGCATCGCTTACCAACTTTCTGCCGACTCTAGTCAAGAACTTCGGTTTCAGTACCATCCACACTCTTCTGCTGACTGCTCCTGTAAGACACCTTGACACCTAGATTCTTATGCCAGCATGGATGGCTGACTCTGATTAGCCATACTTGTTTACTGCGTGCTTTTGCTTGTTCAATACTTGGTACTCGGACAAGACCAGCAAGCGCTCGCCACACATCATCTACCCGACCATCGTTGCCATTGTTGGTATCGTCATCACCATCGCAACCATCAACATCGCCGCCCGATACTTTGCACTCTTTCTCATGCTGCCCGGCACATACGGCTGCTTTCAGATCTCTAACGCCTGGATGGCCAACATTGCAGCACGCCCCCAGAAGAAGCGGGCCATCGGCCTGGCGATGAACAACTCCATTGGGAACTTGGCCTTGGTCTGGACACCCTACCTCTACCCGGACAGTGCTGGGCCGAGATATACGACTGGTAAGTACACGGATTTCAGAATACAGAGGGGCTATTGCTAACATGAATGTCAGCCTGGAGCGTAAACTTGGCGCTGTGCGTCGTGACAATGGTTTCGGCCATCGCTCTCTCTTTCTTCCTCAAGAAGGACAATGGAAAGATGGAGAAGTTGGAGTCTGAAGGCTTCACGTTGGAGGAAGGTGTCGTAGAGGGCAAGTCAGGTATTGCAGCACATCACCACGAGCACCCAACTGCTGGTCGACCATTGGGTGGAATCCGTGCGGGAAAGCTTGCCAGGTACCAGATTTAAGGATGGACTAAGGTGCCCTCTTGCGCGAGACGAAATATGTCTATATAGCAGAACAGCCAAATAACATGTCTTGAACTCTATCCATTTGGTAATTAGTTAACCTCAGATACGACACGTCTTGTCCCGGTTGTTTTCGTTAGCGCCTGTTTTGAGCGCCGAAATGAAGTGAGCGTCTCTTCAGTGGGGTCAATTGAACTGCCCATCACCCGTGAGACTGGCATGAACAGTCAGTCCTCTGGTGTCTTCAAGTTCGCATATACAACTCGAAAGTGGAAGTGCAATGTAGCATTGAAGAGAGACTGGCACTCTAAAATTTGAAGCAGTGATGTTCAAAGTGGGTGACTAATTTCTCGCAGCACTTCTCAGGTGTTCTGCCGCGCTCCGCCACAAAGCATATAATTTAGACCCTGATTATGTCTGGCCACCTTGATGTTCCTTTCCATCCCAGACGGAGATTAGCGCACCTACACTACCCAATGGGCTTGCGGTAGGATATCAGACCAATACAGGATCACTGGTCCTTGAGCGTACTTGCTCGTGATGGAGATGGAGTCAGGCCAACTCTAATAACATTGGTCGTGTTGGTAAGTGTGAACCACTGCGCGCACTATAATTCACCCTAAACCTCGCCGGATTCGAACAATGCTAAGTCAAGTTTGTATTGTACTCCCCCGCATCCCCAGCTTTCACAACATTCCCACTAGCTATAACTAGCAGAGGATCCGCGTGGAGCTGTGGGGACGAGTGAGGGTCATAGTACGGTAAATGAAAGCCGAAAAGCCGGGGTCACTGCTGCCGCACAGCATTATTCCAGCTGCCTTCACATCCCTTATCATTCACCTAATTACCGATTTACCGTCACTGCGAGCCAAGGCGAATTGAGACATTGGAAACCTCACAGAGATATTCCAATGCGATGGAGATGCACGAGCCTGCTCGTACGACGACGCCGTCTCCACCAATAGAATCTGGACGGGCTGAGAAAACAGTGAACACTGGGCAATATGAAGGCGTTCGACGAAATGGACCAGGGCGAAAGCCTCGTGCATGTAGGTCAAACGCTAAGACGCGCCTAATCCAATAGCAAATCCAGAAATTGATTGTTAGTACAGGCGTCGAATGTAAGAAACAGAAGATGAAATGCGAGGTGCTGCCCGGAGACACAAAGTGCAAGAACTGTCTGCGCAGAGGTATATCGGCCTGTGTCTTCAAGCGGGTGGTCATGTCGGAATCGTTCTCAGAACTGTCCCCGGTGTCTTCGGTCAATAGCTATGAGTGAGTCGACATTAGCTACGTCGATCAACTGGACCAAGGTTAACAAAGGCGTAGACGAAAGATCGATGCTATGCGAGAGGAGATCCGGCGGATGAGCGCCTCTTTGGATACTCTGATTAATCAGGGAGCCACAAACATACAGTCAGCACCGGCGGGAGCTGGTCGTAAAGAAGTAAATGATGCGATCCAACCCGAACACAGCCCCGCGATTACGGCTCTGTCGAACAGAGAAGAGGATAATATGCGGATGGCCATGACGAGGGATAATTCCCCTGAGCCGGCCAGTAATGGGGAACAGAGCACCAGCGGTTCGGTCAACGTGGACGAACCCATGGGTAGCCTGTACGAGGTGACGCGACTTAGGAATATCCGCAGTAATAGGGCAAAGACAATCCGCTCGTTTGCCGACGGGGCCGGAGAACTGAACGACTTCATATCTAGAGGTGTTATCTCCTTGCCGGAAGCTGAGGATCTGTACCGAAGGTATGGTCTGTAAACCGTGTTTGCGAGGAACTTTACTGACAAGTCCGATCAACAGCTTCCATACAAGCCTCAACCACTACCTGTGGGTAGGGCTTGAACAGACCCATCCGAGTTTCGAATCAGTCCGGCAGTCATCGGAGGTCCTCACTGCCACGATCTTGACCGTCACGGCACTTCATATACCCACGAGCGCCGAGACTTTTGACAAATGCTACAAGGAGTTCCTGTCGCTGATATCGAGCTCAATGTTCTCTCGCTATCACAGTATAGATGATGTTCGTGCTTTGTGTATTGCAGCATTCTGGCTATCTGAGGGTAAGTCGTGGTGCAATCAATCATCACTTCTCGTCACTACTCGTTATCGTCTGCAATGACCCATTACCTTCCATCACTAACAATGTCAAGTCTCCTGGAAGCTTTCCGGTCACGCGATCAGAATCGCGACCGAGTTGAATATACATCAGTCATTCTCGAGAGCGCTCGAAGGCGACAAAGAGCACTTCCTGCGAGCCCGTTTGTGGTACATGCTCTACGTCTGCGATCACCACTTCTCTATCGCGTACGGACGACCACCCATGATTGCAGAGTCATTACAGATTCGCCAACACGAGCTCTTCCTCCAATCACCATTTGCAGATGCGTTAGATCGAAGGATCTTGTCCCAAGTGTCGCTGATGCAGATTATGACGTGCATCTACGATCGTTTCATGGAGCGCAAGCTTCCTCACCACGATCCGGCCGGAGCCATGCTGAACGACGGCGACTTTGCTGACCTGCGGAACTTCAACCTGGAGATCGACCAGTGGCGCATGAGGTGGAACGCCCGTCAGGAGAACAACCGGTTCATTGGCTCCTTTCCACCGAAGGGTATCATTCTTTACTCGTACTTTGCCAAGCTTCAACTCAACTCCTTGGCGATCCGCGGCGTCAGTCTGTCTCAGGGGCGGCTCTCAACTGAGAGGAAGGAGTTTGCGAACATGGCCATCTCGGCTGCCGCAAGTATCCTGACGTTCGTGCTGGAGGAAGAGGACATGCGCAGGGCCCTGGTGGGGACGCCACTCTACGTACACACGATGATCGCCTTCGCTTCAGTCTTCCTTATGAAGGTGGCCACGAAGTGGAATCGCATCATGGGACTCAACGTCGAGTCGAATTATGTATCGCACCTGCTCGAGCGCATGATTGTTCTACTGAAGAGTTCCGTCACGTCAGAGAGACACCTCCTTTATCATATCGCATCGGGTTTGGAGAAAATGTTGGCCAATCTGAGAAAAGTGCCCACTAAAACCCAGAAATTGCCAGGTGAGTTAGGAACGGGCGTATCTCCGGGTCAAGATTCGGTTGTAAGCTTTGGCCCTATGGGCTATGGGCCGAGCCCAGCCGGCCAAGAGACATTGATGGATGGCGTCTTTACAGGGGCGGAAGGCGCACCGTGGGATCCATATGCCGCCGGCGCCGTTGGCAGACACAACTTCTTGGATGACTTGGCAGTGATGAATGATAGCCTCATTTACGAGGCATTCGGAAGTGACTCGGCGAATGATGTCTACAACCTGCTGACGAGTCAATTCTCTTACTGACATGAGGAAAATAAAACAATAATGCATGCAAAAGTTCTTTAATCAAATATCATGATATTCAAGGCTACACTCTCCAACCATTGACGACGTCATACAGAGTCTCGTTGGAGCCAACATTGCCTGGAAAGACGACATATGGTAGGCCAGGCCACTTAGCAGATAGCTCGTCGCACCTCCAAAGTGGTACTCCTGGAGCAGCCTGGCCAACAATCATAGCTTTCTTCATCCTCAGTCCCTTCGTAGCCATATCGGACGACGTAATACCGCCCTTCGCAATAACATATCGCGGCTTTGTCTTGAGATCGACAAGGAATGACACCAATGCTTTGGCCACTATGGATCCAATATCCAGGCTTTTGGCTTCGTCTTCGCCAGTAATCAGCTCGCGGCTTGTCATTACCAGCACGTCCTGGCCACGCTGTATCTCCTTCTCAGCCGTCTCGACAGCTTTCGCCATTTCGGTGCGAGCGGAGTCCTCAGACTTGAGCAATGTGCGGACATCGATCACTACGCTCGTGAGATTACCACCGCTCTTTGACCTCAAAACTTCTAGTTGTGCTGTCGTCTTGGGTACGTATGAGCCGGCAATGATCAGGCCACCGACCGCCCCGGACAGGTCCAGCTGTTTCGCTGATATCGGCGGGATCGGGGCAATGCCTAATCTCGCAGACACGAACGCAGCTCCAGTGCGGAAAAGGTAGCGCTTCCCAGTGCTTGCTGCTTTCAGGAGCGCCAGAATGACCACATCGACATCCTCCTCGGCCGCGGCATTAAGCACCACCACAGTTCCCTTATCGACATTCCTCAGCTGGTCGAGCACCTTTTCAGATCCACCAACCCGGATGGTTTCCAGACTTAGGCTCGTCACCTTTTCTTTCGGAATCGCCCCTTTGCTCTTCTCCACCACGTATTCTCTCAGATTCGAGCTCTTGTAGCCGAAAGTCGCATCTTTCGCAAATGGCGTTTCCGCGGCCGGTACAAGCGTCTCGCCTTCTGCAACATAGTGTACATCATCGATAGTGTAGCGTCCGCCTTGCAGGAAGAATGGGCAGAGCAGCCACGCGTCCGCGACTCCCAGCACGTCTTCCGCTGCCTCGGCCTCCAGTGGGAAGTGTCCGCGCAAGGTGCTGTCGCCACGAAGCACAATCTCGAAAGGTGTGCTCGTCTCAGCAGACGCTGCCTTCAGGTTCGCACATATCTCGGTGATCAAGGCTTTTGCCGGGCCTGAGTGTAGAGCTCGCGAGTTGGTCAGGATGAAGAAGCCGCCACCCGTCTTGGTTGCGCGGAACTCGGAGACTAAGGTCGGCGTGTCCCACACCGTAAGGACGTGAATATCATGACATGTCTGTGTTCCTGTCGGGTCATCGTCGAGCGCTACGAGGATCGGGACTTTAGAGTCTGGGTTGCGTAGGAGTGCTTGAACCTGTTCCCGCAGATTGCCTGCGGGAGGCGGTGGTAGACTGGCTAAGGTCGCTTTGAGTTGAGGGTGGGACGTCATCTCGACTTGTGATTTCGATTTCAGGTAATTTCGCAGAAAGGATCCTCGCCTGCCTCGCCGCGCGACATCCTGGAAAGTCGCATCTTGTTGTCTTCGACTTTATAGAGGGCGCTCCACTTGAACATGTTACTGGGAAGAGCACTAAAGTTGAGGGGGAACAGCAGCGTGGAGTATCGGCAAGATAGCGGATTCCCCGCATATCCCGGTGGTTTGCCGATGCCGGGCAGAATGCCGGTGTGCGGCTCTGGGTTTGAGGGTCGCATCCGACAGCGAAATGAAGACATTACACATGTAATTTTGGATCTAAGAGTTGTGGCTTAGACTTTCTGGACCTCAATACAGTATATCCTTAGTCAGTTCAGCCACCGGAATGCGCTCAATGACCCGTACTCTGCTATTTAACCATGTCGTGCCATAGAGGACAGTATTCAACTATTCAAAGAGCAGTTCGGAATCTCAAATGGCTCTGGCCAGAATTCACGAGAATCTCAAGGGAAACTTGGACCGTCTTTTTCCTTCAGTCTCACTCGAATCCAGCGATGGCGGCTTGTCTCTTATGGCTTGCTGTACATTAAGGTCAAATCGGTGTTGTTCGAATTTCCACCATGTGGCCCAGCCAGCGAGGGTGATGATTGTCAAAGGTACCGCCACAGCCCAGTATATCCAGAAGTCTGGCGATACAGAGCTCTTCGAAGCATTATCGTTGTCATCGTTGGAATTCTGGGACTGCCAGTCGAACATGCCCATGCTAAACATTGTCTTCTCAAATCAGCGGTTATACGAGGAATCGATGAGGGCAGACCCACCGCTACAAAGGTTGCTGGCAGGTATGCAGCAGTTATCAAGGCAATGATTTTCATTGAAGTGCTATCCTTGCCAGCTGAAGCTGCCAGACGCGCGCTTGTTTGACCATCATCTTGGGCAACTGATGTGTATAGCTGTGAACAGCATGAACTCATGGATTCTCAATCAGTGGACGAAGTGACTTACAATATTGAGCTGGAGGTGCATCCTGGCCTCAGACGACTGGGTGACTTCTAGACCAGCCTCGCTATAGTTCTGCACATAGTCCAGCGTCTCTCGGAAAGTCTGGGCCGGAATGTCGCGGTAGGCTAAAAACCTCTGGTTACCATTGAGCAGTTGGAGTAGAAATTTGATGAAATCAATGTCCCACTGGGGTGATCGTTTCGTGAAGATGAGCCATGTGGATAGGTTGTTGATTTTCCGCGTGAGAGCTTTGGCTTGTTCTCTTTGAAGCTGCTCGCCGACGAACAAGCTGTTACCAAAGTCATTCCCAGCATAGAAATGTTTCTGCGCACGGCGTATTTGAGTGACGCCGACTCTATTTTCGACAAGAACAATCTGGTCGCTCAAATCCTCCATGATGTAAGTTCGAACGCGCTGCACATGAACTACCAGGAACAGACAAGGTAACAGAAGAGCATGACTCCACAGATTTTCGGAGTCTCTTAATTGTGCAAGGAATTCCTCCATAGCTGGTGGGGGGCCTGGGGTACCTTGCGTGGATTTGTACTCATGCAGTTGGAAATGGTTGCCTAGACTCAAGGCCGTCGTGATACCCGTTTCAAAATCATGGGCCAAGGCAAATCCTCCAATGGTGCATTCTCGTTTTTGCGGTGTCCTGAAAACCAGGCCTCGAATAGTCAGTTTGGCTAGAACATGCGGCCAGCAAACACTCACTAAGTCTTTTGCATTCATCAATCGAGGTCCCTTCGGGGAATGTGTGGCACGAGAACACGCCAGATTGTTGCTGAAATGACGCGAAGGTGGAAGCTGGCAGCTGAAGTGCCTCAAGGACTTGGCTAGATATCAAGGCGCCTGGAACAGCCTGCCGATGTTTCAACTCGGATTGTGCGAACAGGATTCTCAAGCCCCCTTCGAACTTGCTGCCGTCTTTATGACTAGAAGCCCGGGCAAAAGGTCCCTGCCGCCATGCCCAGTCCTGAACCTCATAATTTTCCAATGTCTTTGCCTTGAGATCTCTTGTCCGAGTGCCTGTGGCCTGATAACTGTGTCATGTAAAACTTCTGGTCCCTGGGCGTGGTGCACTCACGTCGATGTTCTGCCAAGCCTCTATATAGGCGAAATCACCGCCGCTGGCATCACTTGGCGTAAGGCGCAAAGGGGCTCTCCGGAATGCGTTAAGCATGGCAGCAAGGGCAGGAGCTGACAATTCAACCAAGAAATTAGGCAGTGCAATATCTCGCGCGCGTATAAACTTGAGCAAGGACGTAAAGCTACAATCTTACGACTGCGGTTCATGGCCAGGTGAGGTTGGAATTGAAGCGTGAGATGACCGACTAAAAATACCGACCAATCACAACAGCGATCCTCAAAATCCGTGCTAACGGATTATTGTGAGAACGAATTGCCTTCGTCTAGAATTCTTTCCACCACTGGAACGTAGGAAACTGACCAAGGCTTGGGTTTTTGTGGTGGTTTGACAACAGCACGGCCACTGAATACGATTTGCTCAACTGGTCTTTAAGCTGAATGGCCCTACATTACGGATCGGCAGCGTACCCGGTGGTACATTGTATGTATCCATGAATTTAGCGGGTCCCACGGGCTAGAACCAGTCCTTCCGGTGTGGCTTACATGAGCAAGGCCGTTAAATGCCAACCCCAAGAAGCATTTCTTCAGTATAAGGTATATTGTGCGACAGCACCAGTGTGCCAAGTGCAGGGCCATCACGTCTTCCCGTGCAATTTCAAACAACTTCTTGACCGTCAAGCTCCAATAGGCAGGTGGTTGCTACTTGAAGACTTGGGTCGCTGACTTGCGGTTCGCCCCCAGTCACCAGGCCGCTGGGCGATGATGGCGTGCTCAGTGAGCCTCATTGCGAGTACTGTAAATGCGACCACTCGATTGGCCCATCCGGCCAAAGGACGCACAGAACGTCGCGCAACTCATCGCCATCCCTCATTTTTGGCTGCTGTGCCGAGTATACCAAGACCTTATTTACGTACAGAAAACCTTCCGTCCCTTGTCATCACGACCAGACAAGCCGTATGCTAAAATCTCTGCCAAGGTTCGACTCGAATGTTGATTCAGCAGTCGTAACGTGCTCTCCCGCCACTGCGCCGTGCAACGGTCGAGCTGCAATTGGTTGAATTTAGTAGTATTTAAGTGCTCGTCGCTGCCTTGGGGCTCATCTTTTCACCATGTCCTCTCACGAACCCGGCGAGGATTCGCCACTATTGCGCACCATGTCAAAGGACTCAGATCGTGATATTGGGGCCAACGCGCGCGATGAGGCCGAGACCCCTCCAGCATCTGAGAGCGAGGTAGTACAGGCATACGATGATTCGAGGAAGATCGGCGTTATGGGCGCTATATTTTTAATCCTGAATAAAATGATTGGAACTGGAAGTAGGCAGTCTGCTCTGCTCTCCTTGACTCGGAACAAGACTGACATAGCGACACAGTTTTTTCGACTCCTTCCGGCATTTTTGCTGCCACAGGATCTGTAGGAGTCAGTCTTATTCTGTGGTTGGTCGGTAAATAATATTTGTAAGGCCTGTATGGAATTTTACCACTAATCTTTTTCTAGGTGGCATATTGACATTCTGCGGCTTGAGCGTGTACCTCGAATTCGGCCTTGCTATCCCCTTGTCTGGTGGTGAGAAGAACTACCTCGAAAGGGTTTATCGCCATCCGCGATATCTAGCCACTTGCGTCCTGGCCTCTCAGATGATTCTTCTCGGCTTTTCCTCTGGTAATGCGTTAGCCTTCGGACGATACATCCTGTTCGCGTCTGGAAGCACCGAACCAGATGGCTGGGCAGCTCGTGGGATCGGATTCGTCTGTATCACCTTCGCTGTGACGTTACACTCCGTCTTCCCCAGGTGGGGTTTGAGATTAGTGAATGTGCTTGGAGTCTTCAAGGTAGCTGTTCTGCTACTCATCGTCTTCTCTGGGTTCGCCGCATTGGCAGGACGCCGCCTTGTCCCAGATCCCCACAACTTCGACGATGCGTTCACCTTCCACAGGGGCGATGGCTGGGGTGGGGGCGGTGCCTACGCATATGCCCAGGCCCTCCTTCGAGTCATATACAGTTACAAGGGATGGGAGAATGCGAACTATGTTATTGGAGAGTTGAGGCATCCGAGAAAGACGCTGGCCGTGGCTGCTCCCATTGCGATCGGTGGCGTCACGATTCTTTATGTACTTGCCAACGTGGCATACTTCGCAGCCATCTCAAAGGAGGACTTGGCGACATCTGAGGTTATCGTGGCTGGGGTCTTTTTCCGCAACATTTTCGGTGACAGTGCAGCTGCGCGCAGTCTCCCAACTTTCGTGGCACTGAGCAATCTTGGAAACGTCTTGGCTGTCAGTTTTGCCCACGCTCGTCTCAACCAAGAGTTCGGCAAGGAAGGCTTGTTGCCATTCAGTGCATTTTGGGCATCGATCAAGCCATTCAATGCCCCAGCCCCAGCGGTATGTTACATCCAAAACCGTGTTGAAAATGCCACACTATCTCATACCAAATTTATCCCCTCCCCTTTCTACAACGACTTCTTCACATGCGATTCTTAGCGTTTCCTCGTTATGATAACTCATGCTAATCTTCCATAGCTCTTCCTGCACTGGCTCATCACCGTCATTATTTTGGTTGCACCCCCTGCTGGCCCGGCATACAACTTCATCGTTGATCTCTACACATATCCTGGCGCGTGGATCAACGGCTTCGTTGCAGCCGGACTAATTTACTTACATTGGAAGAAGTCCGAAAACTGGTCATCGCCTTGGCACTCATACCTACCCATCACTGTGCTCTACCTTCTCGCCAACATATTCCTTGCATTCGTACCGTTCATCCCACCGGATGGCGATTGGAATGCCGAGGGTTATCCATACTTTGTGTTCCCAGTTGTTGGCGTTGGTGTTCTGTTCCTTGGTGGCGTCTACTGGACTGCTTGGACCAAGATTTGGCCCGCGATTGGTGGATACCGAATTGAAGCGCAACGGGAGGTAGATGAGCGCGGTATTGAAGTGATAAGATATAGAAAGGTCGATTTGAAGAATCGTTAGCGGCTTCTGGTAGGTTTTATCATCTCCGTCCTATGGTCTAGGGTGGGTATAATCTCGGAGTGTATTCATGACAAGCTGATCGAAAAGGCATATATCTTAGACCCGACGTTCATCAACTTAACTTTCCTATCCGCATTTACAGAGATAAATGAACACCGCCATCCCGTCTTACGATGGCGGACTTCGTTATAGAGAATTCCACCTTGACCAAATCGTCATAAGCTCTCCCGAATCGTTTTACCTCGACCCCGCGTCCTGATACACGACCCACATCATGCCTGTGATCTCGCAGCACTATCACATTCGCTTCATGATGGACCAAACAACTCATCTTTGCCACCCACCCGGGGCCGAGGTCATGATGCAGAATACTCCTGAACCATCACGCAATATGCCTCTCTCTATAGTCATTGCTGGACAAGCTGCCCAAAAGGTCTCCAGTATCCCTGAGCTCTGAGAATTGGTTCTTCGATCGATGTTTTAGAGGGACCTCCTCACCAGGGCAAACTGGGTTGACCGAGCCACCTATATGTCGGTTACCGAGCTCTTCCGTCTCGGCTTGGTGACGGTAGTATAGTAGACACCTGATAGAAATACGCGCTGAGCCCCATACTTAGGTCGGCCCCCTTTTAGCTTTGGGATATCCCTGGGTCCCTTAGATATCGCCCTTACCGTGAGTATATATGGATATTGGCCTGCCACTGGCTAGCTTGGTGCTATCAATAACCCATGTGTCAGCGCGTGGCTTGCTCGGGCTGGTGGCAGCCCAACGTAATGTGGGGAACGTTGGCGCTCGCCAAACCGTCAGTCAAGTGGCTGGACCTTTGTATATGCCGCTTCAATCGGGATAGATTGTGCCAGTACGTGATAGCGGAGCTGGACCATAGATGGTGGAGTCACTTTGGCTGCTGTTGAGTTTATTGAAGATGCCTTGAGAAATCCTAAATTTCATAGACGAATATAATACATCTCGCACCAGCTAATTGTATCCTCGGTAGCTAAGAAGAAAAGAATCGTAGGAAATCAACGTGCCAAGAACACCAAGTGTAGGTCGCAAACAGGGCTTAGAAGGTAGCCATCTAACACACAGAATTTGTAAAGGTATACTAAGCTCTAGGAATATACTAATGTATTCCCGTACGTCGTCCCTTCTTAAACATCACTCTTTATTCCTGCCACTCAAGTCTGCTAACTACCCTCGCGCTCAATTGGGAGCAGACCGCCGCGCCCAATTTCCGGTATGACCGAAAGGCCTCAACTTGGGCATTAGTGACGGCATTCACCAGAACAGGGCGTCAAACGCTTACTTGTGATCATTTCCGGTCTCCTCCCGCATCATAAGACCTTGAGCAATCGCCGCATATGGAGGTCTAGGTTGTTGTCGCAAAGCACGACTTGGCTGCTCCTTCTCGGATTCGTTGTTCACTTCTTGCGATAGATCAGCATCATCTTCCTCCGGCAAACTGCCTCGGTCGTTCGATAAGTCATCTGGGATCCAAGGGTCGAAATGAACTCCCGTGAAGGTGCTCGTTCCCATTTTAGTTGACGTATGCACAGCTGTCAGACGAGGTGGTCGGGATAGATTGGTCGGGAGTTCCAGGCGAGGCGTACCTATTGGACAATCAACGAATTTATCTATCATTAGTCAATTCATCGCTTACACTCTGGAATTTCCGCTATGCCTGTATGCGCTTCAATTCTATCTTCTGTGGCATCAGTGACTAATTGGCATGTCAAATTAGCCACTGGCCAAGCGTCTAGAATTAGACCGTTGTACCTTCGTAAGCGTAGCGCTCAAATATTTCCGCCTCGGTCAATGGTTCTTCTGTATGGTCTCTGAAGAAATGATTGAACGCTCGCTTGTACTTGAAAGGGTCCTTCTCGACGACTCGGGAGGAACAACCTCGAGAGTCACAGCGTATGACATAGAAGGTGGTCCTGTTGGGGATTTGGAAGACACATTCGCTTGTATGAAGCTCGGATAGCTCGATCCTTCGATCAATGCGGGCATAAGGGTCTATAGATTCCGATGAAGTTGGCGTTGTCTTCATACGAGCCACCTGATGCACGCAGAAATCAGTCACGAGCGAGACTGGCTGGACGGATAAGCACTACTCACCATTTGGTCATCGAGCTTTGAACGTTTGCCGCCGATAACATGGACCATTTCCTCTCCTGGACGTTTACCAGAAGCATGAGGATCTTTGTCCTTGGTAGCTTGTCCGGCATGTCGAACCAAGAGTGAAGATTGTTGCTCGATGTGTTGAGCTTTTTCTCTTGCAACTACTGACACGAAAACCTCTACTTCACCAGCATTGTTCCGACCTAAAGTGGAGGGAGATGATGAGCGACGTTCCACTTCTTGCTGAGGTAATGCCCGCACCGGCTCGGCACCCAGCTGTGAGGACACTGTTTTGAGTGGACTGCCGGGCCGAAGTACTGCGCGCCAGGCAGCGTGCAGATCGTCAAATGGAGATGGAACAGTGTCAATTAAGTCAGAGTCGACTTCGAGCGGCATCAATATTTCTCCAATTTCTTGGATGATGCTGCGTTTGGCGTCCTTGAACTCGTTGTGCTTCTTTTCGATTTCATTCAGAAGGAAACGAAGTTGGGGTAGGAAGTCTCTCTGAAGTTCAGCATCGTACGCGAACGCCAGTTCCTGGAACTTGTTCCTAATGCATGTTTTGACGAAATTGGAGATCTCGCCTCGCACGCCCAGATTGGTGGGAGCCTCGTTTTGGCCTGTTGATGGGTTGCTGGCCATGATGGAGTTGCAGTGCAGCTAGAAAGGAGAGGGGGCAGCAATGGAAGATTGAGTTGCAGAGGTCAAGATTTCACAATGCGCAGCAAACATTTGGATTTCAAGTTTGTGGAGGGGTATTGACGGGAATTCGGTGAGAGAAGGGAAGTCGCCCTGCTTCGTAGTTTCCTAGACTTGAAGGCATTTTGCAAACGGTAAGTCAAGGTTGACGTTGATACCCGTTTGGGAATGACGTCGGTTACACGCAGTGATGCCATTGGATCATCTGGCCATCAGAGCTTCTGGCCGTTTCAGAAGATTTCTAGTGTGACAGTGGCAGAAAGGCACTGTCATTAATACTATAGTATAGGCTTGTCCGAAGCAACACAGACCTACCTCGAAAGTTGGGAAATATGATTGCGTTCACTATATGAGTGCACGGGCGTCAGTTGACCTGCCATATGACTTTGAAGCGCTGGATTAGTCTTCCGGTCCAAGAACTGACATGAATCAAGTGCAATCTGGCAGGTTTACTGGGAAATTTGGTTGGATTTTTGAGAATTACAATTCTGCCGAATTCCAGTGTACTATCAGTTGCTGTTGTATACTAAATGGCCTTACTAATGCAAGATAACAACCACACATGCTTTGGGGCAGCCAAAATGCGTAAGCTGGTATCACTTAAGTAGGTTTGAATCATGAATACTCCGTAAAATATAGCCGAACTGGCTTGAACATCGTTTGATAGATATAACCATTCGAACCGCGACAATGCCAGTGATGGGGACGTGATGATGCCAAGTGATTAGGGTGGAAATCATGACGCCTGGTGCACCATAAAGAAAACAGGAAAAAAGAATTGAATATAAAGCTTCAGGGTATCTAAAGAAACATAAACATCTCCACAAATCATAATAACCATTCCACAACACAGAAGCCCAACGAAGTGGACGCCGCCAATACCACAAGCCAACTCGAGCCTGGAACCGTGATTCGACCTCCATAATTGCCATTCTCGGCACTATCATCGACCACCTGTCCTGTAGATGCAAGGGCCTTCTGCCCGGATGGGTAGAGAATGTTATACACCGGCTCAGATGTAAGCGTCACGGGCGTTCCCAGCGGATTTGCGCACGTCGCCTGATTTGCGCTCGGCCAATCCAGCGTACATTTTTCATCGTAGCCCCACGAGCAGATGGAGTCCAGGATGTTGTAAAGGACGTAGTTGTCGCCGACCCAGTTACTGTCTCCATCCTCAGAATCGAGACAGCTGGCGAGGAAGTTCATGCTGTTCGATGCGCTGAGCGGGAGCTTACTCCCATCGGTGTGTATCAAATCTGCGCACTTCGACGCATCCAGGTTCGAGTACTCCATCTCCACCGCTCCGCCCGAGGTGGGCTGATCTAAGGCAGAATACCCTGTGTACAGATAGTTCCATGCATCGTAGGATACATCATGTGCGCCCTGCGACTGATCTACCCGCAGCAGGTTCACGGTACGTCCAGAATAGGTGACCGAAACGCAGATATTGCTGCAAGAGACCGAGTCAGGCCAGTAGGCGACTCGGTCTGTGTCGATCTTGCAGCCGAGCACTCCGATCGAGGAGGAGTAGCTATCGTGAGGCGTTACCCATATTGTTCCATCGCTAGCAAGAACACGCGACACAGTGCTCACTATGGTAAGCAGAACGAGTGTGGTGAGACGCATTGGACTGATGTGAATGAATGACTAGTCCCGTACAAAATCCTCAAGTCTTGCCGCTCCCTTCCTGGAGTAAAAGAATGACTGAATCAGTATAAAACGAGTGACATGCCGTGGCTCAGGCTGCGAGCCTTGGAATATTTCGCGACTGTTTCTAAACACCAGCCGACTCCTCCTCATAAGGTTCGTGACGTTCAAGATTCACGAGAACTCAAGTGCGGATTTGTGCAAGGCTGCCTTGGGGTGTAATGGTCTGGGCCTGCAGCGGGCTGAAATGAGGCGACCCACCTGAGCACCAGATAGAGTTAGCATTGGACCCCTAATTTCCAATGCTCTGCGTTCGCATCCAGCGCTAGACGCGAAATGATACGGTTAAAATTAAGCCTGAAGGACCGACCGCTAATGCTCGTGGTCGTGCAACGTTGGCGACTTGTCTTCGCGGCATTCAAGCTTCGCACATGCTACTAATGTATGTACAACCCACCACTCGCGGTCCATTCAAAGCTACTTGTAATTTGATGGAATTCTTCGCTGTCAAATTATCAATCTTGCGCCCGCGAACATTGCTAAAGATCGAATACCAATCTCTTTTTGTTCAATATGCAATCCAAATGTTTGTACAAATGTTGTGAACGACTTTACAGTCTGGCCTTCCCGCTGTTCAAGAAATCCCACTCCTGTTGGCCGTAAGGCACGTAGCTCGAGCCCTTCCCATTTTCGCTGATCCAGAAAATCGGATCGTCTTTCACCTTTGTGGGATCGATGCCTTCGTTCTTCAGAGGGACTTTATTTTGCTTGTTGTTGTGTGTGGCGGACCGCTCCCGGATCTGGCGGATGAAAATAGGCACGGCGTACTTGGGGAGATGTGTTCGGGCATGCCTAGTAATGTCAGTATATACACAGGAGAGACCGACAGAAGATATCCACAAGGGCGCGCCCTGGATGGGAATACTCACTTCAGGAGGCCACTGTAGTCGAACTCCTTGTGAGCAGGATCTATGTAGACAGCTGCCATTCCAGCCTTGCCATCATGACCCGGAAGGCTGATACCGTATACGGTAGCCTCGAGGATGCCTGGATAACGACCAAGTACTTCCGATACCTCTGCAGTAGAGACATTCTCACCCTTCCATCTAAAGGTATCCCCTAGTCTGCTTAAACGTTAACCACATCTTTTGAATCACTCATCCGGGCTTTAACTTACCTATCCAAGAAGTACCACCGACCATCTGCGTCTCTCCTAAGCGCGTCGCCAGTGCGATAGTATACGTCGCCCTTCTTAAAGACATCGCGGACGAATTTCTTCTCTGTCGCCTCCTTGTTGCCGTGGTATCCCCCAAAAGGAGGGACATACGGGCTCGGGTGAGCCACAAGGATTTCTCCACCTTGTTCGTAAGGTACCCTGGTCGCGAAACCGGTCTTGGCATCTCGCGCAATGTCACCAGTGTCCGGATCTATTTCAACCGGGATGTAGGTGCTATGAAGACGGCTCCTCATGAGCAAACCATGGTGACCGACACTATGCGCATGGAAGTCGCCTCTGGCCGGATTATCCAATGCCAGTACACCTTCAGTGCTGTTGAAGAATTCGAAGATCTGCTCGATACCAAAGCGGTCGCGAAATTGCTTCCATACATCGGGACGCAGACCATTGCCGTAGATGGAGTGCACATTGTGATCTTTGTCTCGGGGCGACGGCGGTGCTGCAAGCAAGTATCGTAGTGTTTCACCAACATATACGAACCATGTCGCTCGTGATTCGCGAATATCATCCCAAAAGCCAGAAGCACTAAACTTCGGCGCAAGACACAAGGTGGTTCCAGTCTAGATATAGTGAGAAAACGATGCGTGCCATGGTAAGAGAGCAAAAACATACAAGAAGCTGGGTCATCCCACTTATTCCACCTGTCCCATGATATAGTGGCTGAAATTTGTTAGTGTCCATTTATATTTCCAATCTTTTCTTCGAACGTTTCTCACCATGCAGTCGTAGTATCGCTCATTTTCGGCACGAACATAAGCGGTGCCACATTGTCTCTAATGAGGGTTAGCACGATGGATCCCAGCCAAATCCTGATAACACATACGCTGACTCCATGAAAATACCCGGCGGTCGTAGGTATGATGCATGCCTTGGGTAGGCCAGTGGTGCCGCTATTCGCGTTAGAATATTGGTTCATTAATCGTGCATTATACAAACCTCGTGTAGAACAAGCCGAATGGAGAATTCGGCTTGACATTCTCCCTCAGCTTATCTGGCGGCCGCTCGGCTCTCATTGCATTGATCTCAGCCTTTGCGTCCCCAAGCTTGACCACCATTGTCCCTCTGGCGGCCAACTCATCGACTGCCTCGTCAATCCGTGCCAGTAGCTCGGGTCGGCCATCTGCCAGCACGAGCGGGGTATTGCTAATTCCCAAGCAGTGCAATAGCGCGGTTTTCGTAAGGTTGTGGTTGATCAACGCCGGTGCAGCCCCGATGGCAAAGAGGCCGAGCCAGGCGAACACGAAGTCTGGGCTATTCTCCATGAAGAGCGCAACCAAATCTCCGGGCTGCACGCCGCGGCTCAAGAAGAACTGAGCGAACTGGTTCGAACGTGAGTAAGCCTCAGCGAAAGAATAGCTGCCCGAGCGCCACCAGATGCATTCTGCATTGGGTTTTTGCTGTGCATGCTTCTCGAAGAAGTAGTATGGAGAGATGCGCTTCTCCTTGACTAGACACGTTTAGCATTGCTGCGGAGCGTAGCGGCATCATCGGGAATGGGTCACTCACGCGCTTGTTGGAAAAGCTTAGCAGCCTTTTGCTTGCCCCTGATGATGGCCCAGTCTTTTCGGATATGGTACTTCGCATCAATGTATGAAAGCCCAGCCGCAGTGGCCGCGACCGATGCGGCTGCTTGGGTATTGTCAGTTTGCGGGAGGGGCCTCTATTCGCGAATTGGGTTGGACATACCAATCGCTGCCATATTCCGCAGGTTTGTGTCGATAGTATTCCAACCAACTGACGATGGAGAGATGGATGCACCAAGGAGTCGCAGATGAGGTTGGATCTGAGTTTCGTGGTGTTGCTAACTGAATAATTATCCCAGCCACTTGTCGGGCCTAGCACTAGTTGCAGCCCGGTAAATGTACCTCGGGGAAGGCAACGCGGGACGGCAGTTCTGGGGAAGCGCGGTAACAGGGCTGACAGGGGTATCTTTTTGCCCCCAGTGCACCTTGACACCCTAAGCATAGGAAATCACCGATGGCGAGCCCCCACCCGTCTGCAATCCTCTGAGACGATCGCGGCAACATAGACAGCTCGACTTTTGCACGGGGATTTTGTCTGGCCATGCTCCATTTTATCATCCTCTTGTTGGCTTTATAGCGATTCCGAGTCGCGCATATCACGTCAGTCCAGTTCCGATAGGGGTGTCTCAGCTTTTGGAGTAGGTATACGTCGCGGTTATCACATTCGGATTTCGAGCTAGTTGGAGATGGCTACATACATTCACGGTATTATGTATAGAGTCGCTCTACCATTTTCTAGAGTGAAAGACGGAGTTCGCGATTTTACAGTAGTGGTGATAGTGTGCATCACTTCAAACCTTTTCACTTTGAACGATACATTACAAATATGGCCATATGGATGCACCAAGAGGATGACTGACACTGGCATTCACCATTTACAGAGAAAGTGCCTTAAGAAAACTTCTTCGAACTTACAGGTCTTATAGGATACTGCAAATGATATAAATATCCACACATATATCAAGTCTTTATCCAGTACATGTAGCTTGCTATGCAATCATCCCAGACCAATGTAGAGGGGTCTCGGCTTAAGCGGGCTGGCGGCTGGTTTCTGAGATATGCTAACTGGCCGAAGCTTAGCTCCTCTTCGATGCATGTGGGTAGAGATCTGCTTCGATAGCCCCATCACAGGATGCAAACAGATGCAGGCCTGGGTAGACGTAGGTATGCTAACTTGACATGAAAGGAAATGAGAGAAATTAAGAGCATCTTTAACAACGAATTAACCAGGCATTACTATAAACGTTGGTGGTGGTGAATTGTATTAGTGGAAACACATAACTGGAACTAGACCTCCCCCGCGCGTTTTTAGGTGCTGTATTCAAGGACTGATCTCCGATTTATGCATATGAAATTGATTATAGAACTCATCCTACCACTCTATTCATGCCATGACTCAGTAGGTAAAAAGAGCTAACTGAATCAATATATTTTCACGCCATTCGCGTAGGGTGTCATTCTGCATTTGTGGCTTGTAAGGCAAAAGTCGGCTGTAAAAGGATGCATTGCTCGTAACACGTGCTGCATATTACTAGAAGGAGAACCCCGATTCTCAAGGCATAGCATCAAGACGAGCAACACGTAGAAGGGTCAACTCAACTAGTTCTCTAACAAAAAGAATTATTTAGGACGTTGATGAACAGTCCAAAAGCAAAAGAGTAGGTCTGCCTGGGGATCGAACCCAGAATCTCCTGATGTCAACTGATTACTGCAAGTATCCACTCGTAGTCAGACGCAATGCCAATTCTGCCAACAGACCTTGTTGAAGAGGAGCAGTTTAGAGCAGTACAAGTATGGTGCACAAGTGGAGATTAGGGCAAGGTTTGCTTCGGTAGAGTACCAGGTTGCGGGAATAAACCGGGTTCGGTGATGGGGTCCATATCATGCTAGTGAAGCGATCCAGCTTCTTTTGGATATGTTTTCGGGCTTGTCTTTAAAATACATAGATTGGCAGATTGGAGAGATCGAGCTGCCATCAGTCAAATTGTTTGGTTTTAAAAAACTCTTTTTTTTTTTTTTTTTTTTTTTTTTTTTTAGCAACTTCGCATCTAGTGACCGAAAGAGGATCATACCTACCTAGCATGTCTATAATTGGGAAAACTTCGTCAAGCATATTATGGTTTATAAAATAAAACAGAATAGCGAAGCTTTTATTAAGTTAAAGTAAGACCCTAAAATACGCTAAAAAAAAAATCCGCGGACGCCATTAGTTAGAGGGTCGGTTCTGTAAATACGTATTTAAAAGATCGCAAAATCGTTAATGCGAAGGCTTTAGATGTGACGGTCCTGGTCTTCAGTTGTGGTTGCAGCTGCAGTTGCAGCTGCAGCAGCCACAACCCAGCCACGTCACGTGTGTGGCTAGTGGCACTAGCTAGCAGTAGATAAACCCATCGGTGGGAGCTTGCAGAACGCAACCTCCTCACATTAATAATCTTCACCAATATAACCCATATTGGAGGGCAGCACTCAGTCCGTGACATTAGCCTTTGGATTTCAGCTTATTAAATTGGGGAATCCAAAGGAGCTTTCCCAATTTAGCGAATTCCCCATTAGTCCTAATCGAATTCGCTTTAGGTCTTGTAATAGGTAACGTTGCGTGACCGCGTAACATGTCGGCAGAACTCCACATTCTGAAGCCAACGCAACCTAAAATCAAACATGGTACAATCGAATAGAATAGAAACGTATGCCGTGAAAATATATTACTGCCTTGTCGTAACTGTGGAGTTGATTAGCTTCTTGATCATGACTTTCGCATTATGTAGCAGCGTGAGTTGCGGATCGGATTGATGTTAATGACTTAATTCAAGAGCTTATTAATAAGTTTGCCCACATCAGGCCCAGTACAGAGTTGCACTGTTCAGTTGAATGCGGCTGGTACCCAGATGTATGAATCGTTCTGTTTTATTACTCCTTGAGTCCATGGCTCTCATTGCGATGGACGGTGTTAAAAACGGATGTAGCTACACTTGAAAAGATCATACCTTGTAACAGTTGTTTCTTCTCATCATAAATAGTTTTCTAGTCCTCATTCGATTTTTGAGTGTCGCCTCTTTACGCATAGATCAATTTCTCGTTTTCCTCGAGCTTGGTGAAAATTGAGTTTTGACCGTCGTCACACTCTTAGATGTCGGCATGCTTATTGTCTTGGACTCGGTCCAAAAAGACGACGCCGTGTGGGCCCCTTGGTGGTTATCTGCGAGAACGTATTTTCATCCCGCTATATGACAGGCAGTGGTATTCTGTCACAATAGTTTCGTCTATCTCATAATGGAATGATCAATGCCAAGGTGCTACGGATATCACAATAACCATGGTATCTAGATTCTTTTCTTTTCAGATGTTTATAGCTTGATTCCAAGTAGGTTTCGACATATGGGCGAGTCAAGATATTGTTATTGGTTACATAGACTAATAGATCTAATACTATGGCGCTATATCTCAGACATTTTTATTCTGCTGACCTTATATACTACAGAAAAGAGCCACTAAAATGAAACAAAACTTGATCCTTCACGTATTATTACCAGATCATTTGTTCCGGTTATACCAATCTCACCTATGGCGGTATAGAGTAGGAAATAGGAAAGATATTTAACACCTCAAGCAGTAGTGGTTTGAATGAGTGAAAAATGAATGGCTGATGGTCTGGACTACGTGGCCTGGATCCCCGAAGGTGAAAAGAAGAACAAAAATGTGTGCAGTAGGGCAGAGCTGCGATGATCAAGTGGAAACACTCGACATCTGGCGCTGGTGGAAATTATGTGATACCACATTCAAAGCCTTGATCCTCAAAAAAATTTAATAGTACCAGGAGCCGAGAGCCTGTACCCTCAGAAGCTGAGCATTCAATAGTTTTGTTACGTCGCATGATTGTGACATTGGATCAATAAAACACTGTACCGCATGGATCTCACTTAGAGAATAGAGGCCAGGTGGTGGCTTAGACATGTTAAGTCAATAGTCTCACAAATCTACATCAACATCATGTTTACATTATTGCTAATAGTCTCCCGTGACAGTGAGTATCGCTAATAGTTTTAACGCTTCTATGAGAGCGAAGTATGTCGCTGTATGCGCGGGGAGTTCATGGTTTACAGTTAGATTTTATGTTTGAATAGTTGTCCCGGGTGTAAAGATTAAGTCGGAATCCACAAGCAAGCTCACTCCACTATCAAATTGCGCAGACGGTTTGCACATCGTCATGGTGATTGTAAGATCTAGACCAGATATCTATCTTAATGATCAGTGATTTTCAATCATGTTCAACGAGGGTCCACGTTTGAAGACCAAGAGTCCTGTGCATATACGGAAGGGTGATAGATCCAAGTAGACCGGATGGACCCATCAGTTGGTCCTGTATTGGGTCGTTGAGCCATTGTTCTGATAGCAACGACAGGAGCGAACAAGGCAGAGCCAACGCTCTTGCTACGCGGTAGGTATGGTATTGACCCGAGTAAGAGTAATAACTACTATAAGCTAAGCCACTGATGTGAGGCGGCTCAGTGAATGCAGAACCCCTTTCACCGCCAAATTCACATCCTAATGAATTTTGTGCTAATACACCAAACGCCGTATCCATGCTGTAAACAGCAGCATAGCCAGTAAACACTCAACACCTTTTCCGAGCAATGCAGCCGGCCTCCCTTCCTCCACGTATGTACATTTCGTCCACATATGCATAACGGGATATACAAGAGTCAGATACATAAGCTAGTTGATCAGTCCACTCCTGCATCCATGGTCTATTCGGTCCTAGCTTTCTTGGCCCGACCGCGTTTGGCGAGAAACTTATCACGGCCACCCTGCACCGTCCAGTACTCATCGAGCAGTTCTGGAGCGATATTCTTGAGCTTGGATTCGGACTCCCAGGTCGTATTGGCGCCGTCGACTGGGTAACCGACCCACTGGATCTGGAAGCGGAAAGTTGACTTGAATCTCTCGTGCTTTAGAATTTTATAGACCCAATACTGTTCCTTAAGCAGTGGCTTGGTGTCGAATAAAACATGGTTCCGGCCTCCTTGCTTCTTCCAATAGTCGAACAGCATCTCTGATGCGCCGTCTTGTATTTCCTCTTCCGGTTCCCAAGTCTCTTCAGGATCATCGACCCATTGTACGAGGAGAACGATGTGCCCTGGCTCGTCATCTGACACAGCGTGCTTCACGAGCTTTTTGATTTCGTGTATGTTCTCATCGTGAATCTTCTTCTCTGCCAACACCTCGGCGTCTTGCTCAATAGTTGGGTCATCGAAAGTTTTGGCGTTGACATGCTTCTTTTCGGCATCGGACTTGTCCTTGACGCCGGATTTTGGCTTGGCCGCGACCTTATCGCTGGGGATAGGCTTCTGCTCGACGACAGGTTGCTCTTCGTTGTCCGGTTGTCTCTCAAGAAGTTCTAGGAAGGCAGATTATTGTTAATCCATCCGAGCTACAATTCATGAGGAAGAGTGCGCAAACATACCCGCACCGCCCATATCAGCCATTGGCGCTCTGATCGCTGGAAGCTCTTCGTCGTCGCCGTTCGCCTGAGTCGCGGTTATCGACTGAGTCGCTGCGGCGGCAGTACTGGCCAAGGAAAGCCTCTTGCCGACCGACTGACGCTCTACATGCCGTCAGTATGCTGTATATCCTGCTGGAAACTGGTCGCGCCGGGTAAACACACTAATCTTGCCGGTTGATTGCCTCGACTTTGTGCTCGATGGCGCTTCACTGGGACGGCGTGGCCTACTCCGGGCGGCGGGCGTTGCGAGCGATGGTTCATCATCTGTTCAGCCGCCATGTCAGCCATTGGAGTCCAAGAGGAGTGCAGGGCTTTGATGCCGAGACCGATGCGAAAGGAGGAGTACGGCATTGCGCATTCATACCGTCGACGTCTAGGTCATAAGGGTCCGCCTTTCTTTTCATTCCTCGCTGCATATTGTCCGACTTGGTCTCAGAGTCTTGCGCGCCACCAATGGATTTGGTTCTCTTCGCGACTGGGGAACGAAAGTAGTCGAAAACGTTCGGCATGCTCGGCAAGGGCTACTTGCGAAACATTGATCGAATAAAGATTTTTAACAAACGGTCCTTTTTAGTGTTACGTCGGCGGGGGGAGCATGGACTCGCCCCGGCCAGGTGACTTTGTATAACAACTAGGCCCTGAGGCCGAGAAAAATAGGCGTATGGGACAGGCGCCCGGTTGTCCAGGTAAACAATTAGCCAAGGAGAAGAAGCAGTCGCGCCGAAACTAGACGTGACGCCGGGAAATGAGAAATCGCCAATGTCCCCCCAGGTTGCCCGGCATGCAACGGCAACGGCGGCGGTCGGCCTCTCTGGCGTTGCCTGCCCACAAAAAGGCACCCAGACCCCTGGCCACGGACAGTACAAGGCCCGTTGCCAGAACGCTGCTCAGATGCAGAATGACGCGTTATCGAATCGCGCTAGAAACAAAGGTGACCCGTGCATTCTCTTTAGCGTGTCACGCAGCGTTACATTTCCCCACCAACTCGGGAGTTGTGGCGCCTGCAGGCCAAATGGATGGAATGCATTGCATTTGCTGGGTAACTCGTAACGGACGCATCCGAGCTAGGCCTGGCGCAGACGCGAGACGGAAGGTGGTTTTGGAGACTACCTCCAGACCTCATCCATTTCTTATTTGAGTCTCAGCCTCTGAACTCTGAATTAAATCATTTCATATATTTGAGTTTGACAGTGCTCTAATGGACAAACATATACAGTAAGAGCTAAGTAACAACTAGCCGATCCCCCAAAACTCTAGAAGACATATATACAGTTTACAAATGGCCGAGACCATCAAGCCAAACCCGACATCAATGAGACTCGACGCAAGAGCAGAAGTGCTGCAAAGCAAGGGTATCAAGACGCATGCTGGAGCGGCAAACAAAAAGTTATCGACAGGAAGCGAAGAGAAGAAATGAGAGGAACGACAAGAAACAAAAAGGGGAAGACAAAAATCATGGACAAGAATCCAACGCCTCCACTCAATCAATCGTATAGACAGTACAGTGGCTAGTGGTTTGCTTCGCATGAGTAAGCCGCCTCGTTGCACAAGCCACTTGGAGACGATTTTAACTTCCGCCACCTTGTCGCAACGCAAAGCCTTACGCAAGAGCTTAGCAGTACAGCTCCAAACTGGTTGCTCTCGGTTCGCGCCACTACAATGTCGCCATGGGTGCTTACATACGAAGACCAGAGTCGATCTTGGGGGGAGCGGTGGGAGAGTAAGCGTTCCAGGCAGCGCAGTTGTCGTTGTAAGCCTCGAGGTCAGCGGGGCTGATGAGCGCGAGTTGCTCATCGCGTCTCTCCATGAAGTCCGCGGACAGACCACCGCTGACGTGCCAGGCGATGTGACAGTGGAAGAGCCAGTTGCCAGGGTTGTCGGCCTGGAAGGCAAGAACCAGGTACCCGCCGGCCGGCAGCATCGTCACATCGCGTCGAACGGGGTTGGAGTAGTCAAGAGTGGGGGATAGGCTGGTGGTAAAGGCGGTGTTGGCGGCGTGGCCAAGGACCAAGAAATCATGACCGTGCAAATGCATGGGGTGAGGCAGTGGTGAAAGGTTTTGGATCACCCAGTAGGTCCAGACATCCTTCTCATCGACGAAGACCAGATTCTCGTTGCGGGGATAGTCAGTGTTCTCGTCAATGACGTACTGGATCACAGGCTTGTCCCAGTTCACATTAATGGCGCTGCCATTAACGAACCACGTGATGGGCGTGACGAACGTGAAGTTGATACTCAGTTCGTGGGCCGGATCAGCGGCATCTGAAACTAAAGCAACCTGATCAGCGGTGCGAGAGATGACGGGTTCGAAGTTTGTGTTGTCCTGGCAGTTGGCGTCGGGCGGGACCGTGCCTTGGTCAGTCGGGAGAGTATCTGGTGCACCATCGTAGCGGAATATGGAAGCTGGTTTCAGGTTCGTTGAAGTTCCACACAAACTAGTTGGGAACATGGTTACGTTAAACCAGTAGTTGTCAACAGCTTGGTCGGCGTCGATTATAATATCGTAGCGCTGGCCGATGCCGACGAAGAGGTTGTCTACTGTGGAGGTATTGACAGGAACGAGGTCCGTAGCAATGACAGTGAACTCATGGCTGACAAGAGAGATCTGGAAGTTGTTTTCAACCGAAGGGTTGATCACGCGGAGACGGTGGCGCTTGCCGGGAGTCAAGCTCACGACAGCATACTCTCCCTTGGTCGAGTCGGCAGGGTTGATGTTTGTGCCGTTGAACAGAATGTTATCACTAGAGGGCGGACCAGCACGTTGGGTAAGGAGGACCAGATCGTCGGCAGAATCGTAGTAGTAGTCATTGATGGGGAAGACGCCTAGGTCGATGTCGTAGTTATCAGACGCTGGGCCCTCGATCTGGATCGGTCCCCAAACACCATTTCCATACTGGGCAGACGTATGAGAGTGGTACCAGGAAGTGCCATACTGCTGTGCCTTGAAGGTGTACGTTTTGGATGAACCTGGTGGAATGGGACACTCGGTCACACCATTGACACCATCTTGGAGATTGGTGTGGAACTGGCGCAGACCATGCCAGTGGAAAGAAGTTCTGGCAGCTCAAGTCAGTATACCCACTCACCACTCTCTTTGCAGACTCTGACTCACCCATTCACAGGAAGACTGTTTTTGATAGTCACTGAGATAGTATCACCCCAGTCTGCGAACAAGGTAGGGCCTGGATACTGGCCGTTGACGAGCTGGACATAGGACTTCTCGACCCCGTCAGGTCCAATCCAATTCTCGACCTCGGTGACCTCCCAACTATAGGATCTGGTGGTACCTGCAGGTGTAGACGCCTCATAGTCAGTCGTGACACTGAAGTCATCCTGCCAGCAAGCACGGTCTGAAGCCGTGTTACAGGTGCTGGCACGGGGCTTGAGATCCTCCACTGGGATAGCTGAGGCAAGCCCAGCGAGGAGCAAGCCGGACACGAGGCCCTTCAAAGACAGTAAAGATTGCATGATAAAGTCAGGATGATCAATATGAGCGAAAGACGATCAGCCAAAGGCCTACAGAAAAAGTGACGAGAAGAATCAGAGGCAAGATCGAAGCCAGTCCACAGGAAATCTTCCGAATTTGTGTTGGTGGAGCTGGAGAACGGACTTCAAAGAGACGGGATGGACTTCAGCTTTATACTCATTGGCATGGTGATCGACAAGACCGACCGCGATGGTGGAGCTGGCCTCACTCGAAGCCAAACCTTGCATCCGACCATCATGAGCCTTGCTGCACTGTGGTCAGCCTCTCCAGGGTCGAGGAGAACAGGGCCGAGGAGCCCCTATGTGAGCGTGCAACAACGAATGCATTCCCCGAAGAAGCGGTCGCAATGAAGTTATCATCATCCCCTGTCCGAGCCAGGGTACGCAGGCATTACGGGCTCATGGAGTGAAGACATGATAGGGTTCGTCCATATTGGAGCACAGCCAGAGGCATGCCACACACGCCGAATGACCATTTACGATGCTATTATGAGACCCGCTTGGACCGATTATGAACGTTTGTGGATCACAGCCACTTGAGTCGGAATCAATAGTCCAAGAGTGGCGTTGCGGGCGGAGGGGATAAGATGGTTCCTGGCAAATACGTTGGCTCCATCGTGAGATGTCAAAGACTCCGAGGTAACAAGCGCTGACAAAATCATGCTTGCCAAGTATTAGGGCTGTTAGCTTGCTGACCAGAAGCAGATGGATGAAGCGAAGGATGCTGAAGCAGCTTTGTGGTGGGATACGAAAATAAAATGAAAGGGAACGCTTGCGGCAACTTGGACACCATCGAAACTCAATATTTGCTATCTCCTGGAACCACCATGCTGGGGTTAGGTAGGGCAATGCGACGGAGCTGCCCAATGAACTTGACAAGACGTTACCGCTACAAGTTTCTCGGGATGTGGCTGATGTGAGCTCGTGAGAGAACGAGCCATGACCGTACATTAGTGTGGATTGAAGAGGAGCAGTAAAGGCATACCCAGCTGCATCCAGACCGTTAGCTGCGGCTACGGGCCAGGGTAAGCTTGCCAAATTGTTGAGTCCCAGCGGACAGCCTATGGTTATGACGCTGTTCCAACTTACACTGGAACTTGAGGTTCCCGAGAGCGGCTTGCATTGGTAGCATCCGATCTGCAGGCGATGAGCTAAACGAGGTGCAAGGCTCAAGCCATAGCTGTCCGAGACCTCACCATTTCTACTAGCGAGGCGATCCGGTAGGTTTCTAGAGTAACAATCCGATACGGGCCGTTATAGGCGAACACTCGGTGCCGGTTGCTACCTGCAGCCTCTAGCGAGTCGAGAAATCGGATGGCGGTTCTGGGGATTTCTTCCTTTCCCCCCTTCTCAAACTCGAGACTAGAACATCAGGACGACTGCGTAGCTGAGCATGACCTCTCCGTATGTGTTCCAGGTACCTAATGTATGCGCTTACTCCCCAGTGCCTCAGCCGCGCGCAAAATGGACGACTCAGATGGCATTCCAACACGCATCCTACCCGCAATGACTAGGTCCTTCCAACCGTTGCTTCCATAAAGCAGGGATATGGGTACGAAGTACACGCGACACACGTCAACCTGTGGAGGTCTCGTTTAGGTTGATGCTAGACCATGCAGCCTCAGCTGTGCTAGCGCTTGATTATTCTAGGGCCACTTGTACTTGGTATACTGCCAGACTGCAACTGTCGTACGGGTCAGCAAGAATTCGATTCTGTGGGAACCTCGATCGGGTTGTATCCGCCGGACCAAGCGGAGCTGCTGACTGGTCTGTCACGAGTCACCCAATGGTATCGTTGAGTCTGCAACCTGCAATTCGCAACGCCAAATGACGCGGCACGCATACTTGCACCTTACCTTGTTTCCTCCTGCCTGCATCGACTTACAAGTCAATAGTCAACGCTCTAGGTGACTAACACTTGCAGTATTACGCATTGCAAAATAGGGAACGGGGCAACATCATGCCAGCCTCTGTGCTCAGGATCGTCTGGATTGCTGCACTGCATCAAGGTCTTTCTGAGCACGGGGCCAGAAGCACCTGCAGTCATAGCACTGGTTCCGGGCGCGAAGTCCAGCCTCAGGTGAACCTGCAATGTGCATGCGATCTCCGAACCCTGTTAGGACTTTTACATATCGCCTATCTTACCAGTGTTTATGGAGACATGCTTGTCCGAAGGTTTGTGTCTGCCTGGGCTCATCTGTGCTTTTCCTCGCCGATCGCTTGGACTCATAATATTGACACGAGATACTCGGACAACGAGAAACTACCTATGCCTATTTGCCAGACGCGTGCCCAGATCCTCCGCTTTGCTAATTATAGCGCCCCGTGTGGTCTACCCTACTTTTCAGCCTTTTCAACAGTGGTTACCATCTTTCTTTCGGATCAGCTCGTTCTCGCTTATTCTACCAATAAGGACTGGGCACCATGAGCTTGCAGAAAACGAACTGTCTAGCACCACCAGACAATAACGCTAGACTGGAGAGATCTGCAAAACAACATACAGAAAAGGCTTTTTTTTATTTCCTTGATCCTTTCTCGAGTTCCAAATAGTCACTTGCTTTGCCATTTGACTGCATGCAGTAGCATCTAGTTGTTGTCACCATTTGATAGGCAGTGTATCTTGGGCCCAAATTGCGGCTTGTTCTTAGACTTTCGCTCCTGCTGCACTCTTTGCAGCCTATCAAGAGCACATTCATGGCCGTGCAACCAGGTGCAATGGAATGCAAGGAGCTCCATTCGAGAAACGGATGATTACACCGCCTACTTCAGTACATGCACGACATTGCTTATCCATCGGACGCTCGGTCCTCCCTTGTTGTAAAATCCCCGATTCCGACCAGATCCATCGGCTCACGGATAAGCGCTAGGATCTGACGCCGACAGCGCCTCACTTGAAGCATGGAAGATCAGACCTTGCTTTTACGGCAGCATCCGAAGACACAACGGCCACAACGGCCATTCTGTCATCACATATCACATATCACTCGGTGCCGGTCTCCAACTTTATGTCCCATGCAGTCGTGAGAAAGCCGTTACAAACCAGTAAAGTTCAAAGGCGCATTGCAGTTGCCTAGCCTAGTCGACTCGCTCCTCCGCTCTAGCGGCTTGTGTAAGCATCCTGCGTTGTCTTCTGGTTTCTAATTACATTTCTTACGTTCTCGTCTAGGTGTGGCGTCTAGTGGCGTTTAGACATATTACCTGGTACCAAGCACCTGGGGCGGATAATGGACAAGGTCGCGAAATATTGGACAACAAGGGTCTTGTCCAGGCCTCATCTTGACCTTATTACCCCTGGCTCTGGAATGGTGCACGACAGTGCCATCTGACCAGCTCTAGACCTGTGGATTGACCTCGCTTCCATGCGAAGAGCGAATACATAGCTGGTAGTTCTCGAGAAGTCGGAAAAATAAGCATTTGGCCATGCGGTGACACGGCATGGATTAGTGGCCGTTGCTTTCCAAGTGGCCACGATGAAGCTGATTGGTGATACCCAATTTACTGGCGCATCCTATATAATCCCTGTCCCTGAGGAGAATATTGCTAGGTCGCCTCTGCTTGTTGGACCCATAGTGATCTTCTATGAGCACCTCGATTTGGGCAATTCGACGTTAATCTATCTTGCTCATCGCAGAGCCGCATGCCCTATGGCTTTCAGGCGGCACTTAATTTTGAGTAATACTCTCATACACGTGGACAGTGGGTCTAGTCGTGTAATATAATGTCTTTTAAACTTTATTGAACTGCAACCACGGGTAGACCCCTGCTCAACGTCGATGAAAATGGCAACAGCCAGCGAAAGTCGCCGACGTGAGCGATGATCATGAGTCATGCGTACGCATTGATGCCAATCCAACCACGCCCAGTCTCTTGCATTCGTACATTCACGACCAAACATCCGTGACTCCCACGCTTGAAATTGCCATGAATTTGAAGGACATGTGTTGCAAATTTGTGATACACAAAGAGGAATCATCGAGTCAATGCATGGCACAGCAAGTTTCCGAAGTCTCACCTGAACCTCAATATCTGCAAGCCACAATATGCAGCCACGGGACAAGGACACCACCTCATGAGCTCCGTTCGCGGTGTAGTACCGTTCGAGGATTGAGAGCTACGGCAAATGACCATCCTGCCAGGCGCTATTGCATCGGGAATTCATGGCCTTCCAGGACTATTCCACGGAAGCCTCGGCAGCCCAAGATCCCGGCTGTGACATTAAAGGAAGTCGGAGGAGAAAACTCGCACAATTTCTTGTATGCGGATTGCACAACATGCAGTTGGGAGGAAACTCATTCCCAATATGTAAGAACCGTAAAACTTTACACTTGACAGCGCCACTGGGTCCCCAGAATGCCCCACGCTTTCGCTTCGATTCTCGCTTGGGCCTTTAAGACATCGCACAACAGCTACATTGATGGCGCTTACATGCAGTAATACTTCCAGTGTCGGGTCCTTGGCATGGGACTACGTAAGCCTGCTGTATCATAACAACGACAGGTTTGAGCGCTGTTCTCCTTCAAGGTTTCTGCTTTGGCTATCAGATTGAAGTGGCAATATCCTAGGCCCTGGCTTCAGAGAGCCTCTACTAAAGCGTTGTGATCAGATACTCACGGGATCAAAAGGTCTCCTTACACTGGATAACCATTTTCGCGCTAGATATCCGGTACTCTCAAGGACTGTGCTGTTGGCATGACGGACCCATGAATACACACTCGTTGTTCCTCATTTCAAAATCCCCAGGGCTGATGTTTCGAAACAAGCACCATCATGCAACAGACGCAGCTCTGATCCTCCCCCTCCGATCAATATTCCCCTTGGAGGTAAGATCGACGATGATGTGGAAAGGGGCTCGAATGGCAAGTTCAGCTGGTGGCTGGACAGGTTGTCTGGGCCATGATCCAAGGGTATTTGTGGCTGAGTGTACGGTTTCCTTGAATCCCTAGAACCTCAACCGACCCTGTGCCTGTTGTAAGTAAGACGACATTGCTTTTTGAGTATCTCGTAACACGAGGTTGCACCCAGCCGCAACCCCAGGAAACACGCGGATGACAAAGAGATGGCTGCCTTGGTCCTTTCGCTGATCCGGGGTACCGGGCTGATGGTGCTCTGGCTGGGGCGGTAAGCTGACAAGGTCATCACTCTAGATCTATGATGACTCAGTACTTAAGAAAGCCTTGGATTCCTTATCATTATCTTTCAAGCCTCGCTTGTCCGGCTACAACTACTACTACTGGATCACACCTTTGTAAGATTCTTACAAGCAACATTCGTCTTTTCGCCCATGGAGTCCACCTCGCTTGGCTACCACATCACCCTCTCCATCGACTCAGCCCTACCCCGTCTTACATTGTCACATGATATTTTGATGCCTGAGCCCACACGCCGTACGGCAGCAAATGAGGGCAACGAGCGGCTACAGGTTGTAGAGTAAGCACGCTAATTTCTATGATATCGGCTGATCTTCGTGTTCGCACGTTATTGATCAGAGTCACCGACAAGTGGTGGGACGTGCCAATACAATCTACGGTGGGTTATCAACTAGCGGCCGTCTCATCGGCATTGTTAGCGGCTGTGTTCCACCCACCCCAACGACAAGCGTCACGTACAATTGTAGGGGGCCAAATGCATTAGCTGGAGCGCTGGCCTATTTGCTCCCTCGTGAATCCCAGATCTCGGGCCCGTGAGAGCTGAACACAAGTGGAATGGTTCGTAGTTGCATCACGTGTGGGGTTGGGTTGTGCGCTATCTGCCCGAAGACACGGCCGACTATTCTTAGGTCGTACAGGACTCTCTTTGCAGCTCTCGGGATGTGGGCAGCTGCCGTAGCCGACAAGTAGAATGCAGTGGATAAAGATGACTTGCCGTACCGCGAGGCTGACAAGCGCGGCCGGTCAGCTCCGTGGTATGACTGGCGGTTGCCGGACGTTGCATTAGCCTCAGTCAGCTTTTTGTGGCTCAAGCTGCATATAGGAACCGCATAGTCGATCAGTCACTGGAACGTTGCGGTGAGTCCATTGTGGGTAAATCTGCCGTAAGTGGACGCTGCGGTCTTCAGGAATGGTGTTGAGCTCGTATGATCCTCAGCTTGGCTCGCTGGGTGTCAAGATGAACGTTTGTGGGCGGTGACTACGCTCCCGGTGTGGCTGCATCCTGTCTAATCAGGGAGGCATAAAGGTTTCGACAGATCATATCCGGGGAAGAACTGATGCATACCGAAGTTAGATCCACTGCCACTTTTGTATTATGGGTTGGCGGTTACTTGACTCTGTGACTGAGAAAAGCAGAAGACAACCCGCTGTGCATAGCCACAACTAGGGAGAAAAGATTTGGAAATAGCTTTGCCAATATAATGTACTCAGATTGATAAACACAAGGCCTGGGAAGATAGATGCATGTGTGTGCACAGAAGCGCCAGATTAGAGCACGTTCCAATACAATATGAGACGAAATGTCTTTAAAATCTTAAACCGAAATTTATTCTGCCTGTTACGTTAAATAGGCAGCTTCAATCTATTCATTTCCTTGCACCGCCACTCGGTGTCCTAGCCACGAACTTTGTCAGTCAACAGCATAAGTATAACTGCCTATTAAAAAAATAGAGAAATGTCAAAAAATCCTTATTACACCGAAAAGAGATTTGCTACATATCGGTGAACAATTACTCGTCTGCTAGCGAGTCTTGCAACGCAACGAGGAAGCAGTGGTGTTATCAAGGACCTCTTCAGTACAATTCATATCGACTCCTAAGATGAAGGTAAGACAACAGCTTCTAGATTTTCTTCTCTAAAATTTCCAAGAGCTCTGTTATCAAATTCAATTATACGGGAAAGATTTCAAGTCCCTTCCACACTTGTTCGAGCCATGCTAGGCTGTGGAAGTGAAGTCTGGTCCGGGCGATGGTGGCATAGGAACAAGGCGAAAGATGTCAATAGTTAGTCTGAATCACCTGCGATGTCCTGTAAATTTGTGCAGTCTTGAAGCAGCAAACTGCCAATCCCAAGGCTGCCGTTGCTATGGGTGACTGCTGGTCGCTGCCCGGTGCTCACTTATCCCACTCGCCGGACGTATGTCTTTATTCAATGACCAAGCCTGGCGCAGACTTGCACTCATTGAAGCATTCAGAACAGCCTTTTTGGTGCCCGGATAAAGCAAACCAGACCAACCATCGTCGAACATCATTATTTTCTATTCACCATTACACCAAATTGTCAGCATTTACTGTTGTAGGCCCATCATTCGGCAGAGACAGAGACGGCCTGGGGCCTCGATTTTGTAACCTCGATAATATCCTGCGATTACTTCGATTACTCCAGCACCGCATCGCGGACCCGCGACATCGCATTAGTTCACGATCCTCGCAAAGATCCCCGTTTATTGGCATCATTAATCAGCCGCAGCGAGCGCAGCCGCTTTTTTGCGCAGCGGAGGCAGGTACAAATGATCTCCCCCGTCAAGAGTCAAGCTTCATCGCAACACCACTCTCCTCCATCCTCAACCTAGTTCTCTGGCGGCTTGAGAATGATTTTACATCAACGCCATTCTCCTCTCCCTACTACACTCGTTGATCTGGGTGACAGTGAGTCGAGTCTTTTCATCCAGAAAATTTGAGTTGGAGGACTCGGTCCCACTAACCTTGGCTTGGTAGACGCGCCCGCCGAACAACCTAGAGCTCACTCTTCAACAAGCTACACTACGTCGCCACGACGCGTGACCTGATCTACAACTCCTATGACTTTGCTAAGCTGGTATGTTCAATTCAGCATGAAATCAAGCCATACATATTTTCCCTTCCTTTCAGTGCCCGAAGAGGTGCTAATAATCTACGCAGACGGAACTCCCAACCATCGCCATGTCCTCACAGGACGTCCGAATTGTCATTCGACCAGCCTCTGGCCAAATCAGCAATCACGGTGTCCAAGACGTCATAGGTGACCATGATGCTGTTTCTGACCTCAGTGCCGATGGGCCTCCAGATTATGCTACTCTCGATCCTAATGAGGTCAACCGCTCTGTCACACCTTTTCCGCGCCCGAAGTCACCAACGCCTTCCTCTGCGCCTGCTCCTGGAGGCTGGCCCCTTGCTGGCTCTGATGACGGTAGTCGCTCCGATTCGTCCAAGAGTTGCACTTCTTCACGACCGCGAAACAAGCGCGCCAAGTCGCAGAGCCGTAAGTTCAAGCGCATTTCTCCAAAGACGGTCAATCGACCCGATCCCATTGCCTCTCGCCGCAACCGGAAGCGCGCTCTGAGTACCAGCAGCGCAGCATCTTCCAAGAGTCCGACGAAAAAGATGCTTCAAATCCCTGCCATGGCCCGTATCACTTCTTGCCGCGGTGACAATGCTTTTTCGCATGTTACTCCATCAGGCAGCATCTCTACACTCGCCAATCACCAGCCCTCAGGCAGTCAGAAGAAGCGTGGTCTTGTTTCACAGCTTTCGCACGGCGATTGGACCACCATTGGTTCTTTCTTCAGCCAGAGTGCGAACTCGAGTTCTTCCCACCGTGGCGTTGAGATCAGCCAACCGTACAATTTCCGCCACGAAGGTGGAATCGGCTCGAGCTCTTCAGCGTTCATTAGGGGGTCCGACAATACCCATAACGCTGATGGGGACGAACCTAGCAGAACTTCCAGAATCTTGATGGACATTCGTACAGAGTCACGGCTTGGTAACAGAACTTCATTGCCAGTTCATCTACCCAATGCATTCTCCCCAATCGATGCAAGTATGTTCGATGCTGATTGCGGTCATAAATCCTCCGTTCGGCCTTCTGTTCGCAAGACAATCAACCGTTTCCAGTCTCCGCCCAGCTCAGAAGAGACTGTTTATCAACAACAGCTGTCCAGCAAAGAATCCCCTCGAGATGCTGAACTCGGTGACGCTCATATAGACACAACGAAAGCATCTGGAAACAGAATTCTCTTCTGGGTCATGGCCGTATTGACTCAGATTTGCCTCACAATTACGGTGGCCTCTATCACAATCGCGGTTTGCAATGATCACAACGACGAGAAGATTGACGGTGGCGCCACCATTGCTCTGGTGCTCTCCCTCGCAGGTGCCGTGGTTTTCGGTGTGATCTTTGCTTGCTTGTACGCTCATCGTCTGACCGGTCGTATGGTTCGCGAGTACACAGGGGTTCGTATGGAGACGTTCTTCTTCAAGCTGTCGCCAGGACGAGTGACATACTGGGCTCTCGCCACCCTGGCCGAGGTTGCTTTCATCTCGACAGGCGCGGCTGTCACTGTAATCACCCTGGACTCTCACCAAGGTCTAGACGTGGATGCCGGTATCGTTGCCTGGTTAATTGTGTCTATTATTTCCTTCATCGTCCTCGGTCTGGCCTTGGCGAGTCTCTACACCCGTCGTGTCAGCAACCGACTTGTTCGCGCCCACCGCGCCGAGCAGCGAAACGAAGAATGGTTTGAACTTCACTCTGGAACGCAACGAAACTTCTCTCATCGTGGTGACCAGAGAAAACTTGCTCGAGATATTATCAAGTCGGCCACCCAGGACGGTTGTAATATCCAGGCAAGCCAAGAACAAACCACTTTTGGCGATGGTGGCTTTCGCCACATGAACAGCCATGACGAGATGCTCAGCACTATTGCAGGCCGAAATAGCCAGCGCGTTGGTCAAAACATGACGCAGATCCAGAACCCTCGCGCCAGTCTCATCGGAATCGCGCGCTCTGACTCTTTAATGCGTCACCCGGACAAGCCCACGACACCCAGCATGTCATCGTCCATTGGGACGGCCGAGACATACGAGTCCGAGGGAACCGAGAAGCCTATCATCTCAAAGCGGTCCTCGTCCCCTGCAGCCCATCCGAGATCTGACCCTACAACAATCCTTTCCGCCGAGGAGATGTCAATGATATCCATGCCCAAGCAGAAGCAGAGCTACATCCCTCACTCTCTCGCCATGGCCGATCTGTCCTCCGAGGCGCCTCAACACCTGTCACCTTCTGTCACGACCTCGAACACCAAGAGCACCATTGCCTCTCTGATCTCCTCGTACGCTTCCGAGCCCGGTGCTCGCATCAGCAATGAGCCCATCACTCGTGCCTATTCTCCCGAGTCTCTGGGCCGCCGCCAAGACGCACTGCACTCGCATCCCGTCTTGACTTCGCTTCGTCCCATCGTCACCGAGGCCGGCACACCGAACTCGCAGAAGAGCGATGATCGTGTCCTCACTGTCGATACCGGCTCGAAGACGGACTGGAGCATTCGTGATGGTCTGGCGACTCGAATGACGACAATGACACCCATCGAGGAAAGATCCGAGGCTGGCACGCGCTCCTCGCTCCTGACGGGCCGACGAGTGTCCCAATCTCAGGCATCTGAGTATGAGATGCGCTAAATTCCTGGTCTCCGCGCTTTTCTATACGACATGTGGTGTTGGGATGAAACCTTATTTCAAGGTCGCCTAGCTTGTGATGCCGAACGTGGGGAGCATTGCGTGTCTGTCATGTCATGATACTTGAGAATTTTGATCTTCGTCCTTGGTTTCTGTCACTTGCGGATGCATCGTTTGGGATGCGTTGCGTGTGTCTTTGATCCCGTATATCAGGTCACTGCTCTTACCTCATGGATCTGGTTCTTTCCTTCTTTGGTACAGGATGTAATACCTCGGCTGCTCACTCATTTTCCAAGCGAGCTGAGGAGACACTTCCCAATGACGGTTGACTCTCCGTGGCGTTGGACGGAGTATTTCTGCAGACCTGCTTCGCGACTCCTGTCTACGCGCATTTGTACATGATGACGGACAGAGCGATTCCATAATTCCATAATCTTCCCCCATGAGACCCATTTCTCCTTCGTTCTTTTTTCTTTCTCGATACCCATAGATCTGGATTCACAAGTTGGCGTTAGGGCGTCTGGATGACATTGGCTCCGTTATTGTGACACATTTAATCTTTTACAAACTTGTACAGCTCCCACGGTTCGCGAACCTGGACTTGACAGGGACGCCTTGGGGTGTTGCAGTGTCAGGAAGGGCAGGAAACGACATCAGGCACAGCCCATATAATAGGAACTCCGCTGCAACGGGGCATAGATAATATAGACAAGGGCGGCCTACGATCTGATAGGATCAAGAGTGCTCAAACGACAATGGAATCAGGATGGGTAGTTGTTGATATCGTCTGAATGAAACAGGATGATGACGTGATCGTAACTCTTCTCGCATAACATTCTTTTGGCATTCTATATATCATTTCAAATCGCTCTTGCGGCTCTAGCACGGTTCTCTCGGTTTCGCTTCTCCTTGCTGGCCGTCTTTCTCCGCTTCTTCCATGAGCGATTGAGATCGCCACGGTGCTCCCAGAACCAATTCTGGAACTCGCTGTTGGAATCAGCTTTGTCCGCGGCTTTCGAGGCGGTGGCCTCGGCCATGACAACATCGTCGCCAGTCTCCTGCTCCTCGTCTTCCTCTTCAAGGGTATCCTCACCGGTGGCTGGTCTGGACCACAGATTATAAGACCGGCTTGGATGCGCAGTATCGGGAGTCGGCGCAGCACTACGGAGATTTCGGAAGTCGTAGTCCTGCTTGCTGAAGGGTGTCATTGGAACTTGACTTCCAGACGGAGCGGTGTTGGTATCGTCATCCTCAATGTCGTCTTCATTCCCAAAGAAGCTGAATCCGCCGCCATTTGTGGCTTCGGCATCGGCCCCTGCTGGTCGCTTGTATAGGGCTTCGAGGGGATGGACTTTGGTTGGTGCCGGAGTGATCGGCGGGATTTTTATGGTGAGGCTTGTGGCTGAGCTGGATGATTTGGGTCGCGAGGAATCATTCTTAAGCGCAGACACGGGGCTGGCCAGAGGCTGCGTGTCTAGCTTCAATTTGCTCTCCTCTTTTCGAGCAGGCGCGCCAGTCTCATCATCCACGTCTGAGGATGAGCCACTGCTGCTTGTCTCGTCGTCGTCGTCGGCTTGCGTTGTCTTAGACTTGCTCTGAGTCTCCTGTATTGGTTTCGCCTTTGCTGGAGGCTCATCGTCTGAGGAAGAGTCACTGCTGCTTGTGTCTTCTTCCGGCACCGGTGTGGGCTTCTCTGCCACCGCAGTCGCCTTCACTGCCACCTTCTGGGATGGGTTTGAGGTTATTGCGACTTCTGCTTCCTCGTCTGCTTCGCTCTCTGAAGATGACCCACTGCTACTCGTGTCGTCATCTTCGTCGGGCACAGGCTTGGGGGCTTCCTTCGTGGATGCCTTGGATTTTGACAAGAACGCTGGTCTCTTGCTCTTCGCACCCTCGACAACATTGCCCTCATCATCCACCCATCCTTTCCCGTCCTCGAAGGTCAAGGGTTTCGGTGCCGTTGAATCAGTGGTTGACTTCAAGAATGTTGGGTACTTGTCCGTTTTCTCAAACTCATGCACTACAACGAGACGGTCGTTTCTCTTCTTCTTGCGCTTTGGCTCGTCGTCCGCATCCTCTTCAGTCTTCTTTGTACTCGGCACCTCGGGTAGCTTTTGCTTGAATAGGCATTCGGGGCTGTCTGTGTACTTGGATTTGACCTCCCTCTTCTTCTCCTTCTTTTCCCTTTTGCCGTCACCGTCTTTGCTCTTCTTACTCTTCTCCTTTCGCTTCTCCTGGATCTTGTCGCTCTCTGTGACCGTCCAGCCGCGCTTGATCTTGCGGTCCTCGATCGCAACACCCTCTACCACCTCGGTCTCCCACTTCCGCTTCTTGGACTTCTCGCTCTTGTCCTTGGACCTCTTCTCCTTCTTAGGCTTCTTCGTCTTAGCCTCTTCCATGGCGCCTGCAGGCTGTGGTATGGACTCGGAGCGCGCCTGTTCTATGCGCACCTTGGTGCCTTTCAGCGTCGCGCCGTTGAGTTTCTTCCGCAGTTTATCCGCGTCTGCGGTTGGCAGGTCGACAAAGCCGTAGCGCCTGTCGGGGAACGTCTCGATGGTGTGGTAGGAGATGTTACGGGCTTGTGGCAGGATTGCAGCGGGCACGACGACCTTCAGAAGGTCTGCGTCGAGGGGCGTGATGTGGAGTCTTGTGTATCCTTCGCTGTCGGATTTGAGAGTCGTTTTCGCAGGAGAAACAAGTGCCATCTTCTGGCACGCACATGTGCAGGGAGCAGTGATGAATCTTCAGCCCATGCGACGTGAGATCCAGAGTTGCTGAAGAAAAGAGAACCCCCACGTGAGTCTCTGGGCGGCTAAATTGTATTGCTTGAGCTCCCTGGGATGGAAGGTCGCATTCTTTCTTTGCTTTTTTTAGTGGGGCCGTTCTAGCACCAGGCCTTGGGCTCACCTCGGTGAGGGAGCGGTGAAACACTAACTTCCGCTGTTCACCGGACTGGTTCCGCTGTCGCTGGGATCATCATAGCGGGTCCTGGCGAATGTCAGTGCTTCGTCGACTACAAGTGTCTCGCAGACAGCATATCCCAACACTTCAAGCAAATCAGGCATTGGATCGGAGTCAATCGCTCAATATGTCAACGAAAGCATCCCCTGTAAAGTTTGTGAAAGGCGTAAGCAGCAATTCGCCGACTCTCATAGCTCTCGCGGCTGACCGTGGTAGCTAGGTCCTGAAGTCGTTTATGGCCGAGTCTGGCCTAGAGCCGAGGTTAGTTGATAGTCGACCAGCGCAACGCGGTCGCTCAGTTATGATCGCAAGAATACAGACTGATTGAAAGGGCCATCTCGACAGACTTCTTGGACCTCATGTAAGTGGTCCTTTCTCCTTAGACCAGGAGTCCCGCGGCTGACCTTCCACAGTTGAGAATAGTTAATGCCGTGCCCGGCAAGGTCGACTTCGAGTTAGACATTACCCAAGATCATACAGTCAGTCTTGTCATTCTCATTCAAGAGGCTATCACTCTAAAACCGAACTATAGAATCGACTCAAGATTATTCATGGAGGTACCATTGCCAGCATGGTCGATCTGGGCGGGTCCTTAGCTGTTGCATCTATGGGCCTATACGCCACGGGAGTCTCAACCGATTTGAATGGTATGGCAAACCTCGCATCCTTTGTCCCAGCATGTATCTGACCCTCTTTAGTTACGTATCTAAGCAGTGGAGGCAAGGTAGGCGACAAGATATCTGTATCTGCTGTCTGCGATAAGAGTAAGCAAAGATCCGACCCCTCCTGTTGCAATCATTTCTCACGCACATTTCAGTGGGCAAGACGCTCGCATATACTTCAATCACGTTTCGGAATAGCAAGGGCGAGCTTGCTGCCCGTGGAAGTCACACGAAGTAAGTGCGAACCCGTCCGAACCTGCTTTGTTTACTAACCGGCTTCTACAGATATGTTATGCAGGCCTGGAAGTCTCAGACTGGGGAGCTATTTACAGCGCCGGAGGGCGTGAACCTTGACGATGTTGATTGATGTTTTATAGTAGACGAACCTGACTGTGAAGTGCCGTCTTTGACAGCCCATAATCCCATAGATGATCCATAGAGGCTTGCAATCAGAAAAGGCACACCTTTGCTGTCAATCCATTCTTAGCTAGTTGTGAAGGAAGTAAGAAAGCAAGAAGGACTAATTAAATTAGCAAATTATGTTTAGAATTCGAGCATGGCTCGAAACTTTAACATATCTCGTCCTGACGGCAGTTTCTACATTCGCTCTCATGAAATGGGGCCGTACGTGGGCAATGTGAGCAGGTTGGCTCTCAAATCCATCAGAGGCATGGTGTGGATATGCCAGAATCCACGGAGCCTGACGTCAAGCAAAACGAGAGCGGGCCTGGCTGTACAGGACGAAAGTCAAACTTCTCAACCACTCAATTCCAATGGCACACCATTCGTAGCTGATAGAGTGGAGATCTGGATACCCATGAATGGAACAACTCAATACGAAGCAGTGTACGCTTAGCGGCAAAGCACAGCTGTGCTACAATTGTTCTTTGATTCGACCTAGGATTCCGTACGAAACGAGTCCTTTGTATATATGAAACCCTCGATACAAGCCCTTTTATGAAACCATTCATTATTACATGTGGACAGTAAGAATATTCTAGGAACCATCTGGATTGTTATCCATATTTACCGGGCATCAAATCTCTGGCGCGCGCCCAGTATAAGTTCGAGTCACAATGCTAGCTCTCTTGAATTCGTGCAGACTTACCATATCAAAACCCTCAATATAGCCGTGTTAACCAATCGGTAAGTACACATAAGGCAAAAGTCGAGTGCCATGGATACGATTTTCGAGAATGCAGATCCCGAGCCAACCAATTTGGATCCTAAACCAGGAGGCTTATACCCTATACCGGAAAACTCGGACTCTGCAGGGGACTATACGACTAAAGTCACCCGATATGTCCATAGATCGCCCCTTCGAGGCAATGTCACATTTCACGGGCACCAAATATTAGCGACCAACGAGAGAATTGGATTTGAAAACATCCTTCGCGTCCAGACAAAATGGGACAGAATTGTCTACATTATAAACGTTGTCTCAGCTTTCGAAGTCGGCTTCCAATACAGGGCAAACAGCCACTTACTTGATGATATTCCTCAGATACCAATTGAGACTGAGAAATATTTTTGGCTTGCTCTCAATAACGGCCCGAAATCGGCCTTTACTCCTCGTACGACGGGTACGCCCGACGTCTGCGATAGTGTTCAGAATGTTGATCATCCTGTGAAAATCAACTGTGTTGAGCTAACCAATGTCCGATCTACTGTGGAAGACTATGTGCAGGACCGCGAACCCTACTGGAGTGTGAATCCTTGCACCGTAACGCACCCTTCGATTGAAGGCAAGATGGTGTGCCGCATCGTCGAGTTTCCTGAATGTCTATATCGTCATCCGTTGACTTACATCGAAAAGGACGTACGATTCAATTGCCTGAATACACCTTTGGTTTCTAGTGACCCACAGCCCACCAAGACGCGGACCCAGATTATGGAACGACAGATAAAGATACACCAGGAACTGGCTCGTCATGGACTAGCACCGGAGTTCTTGGGTCTTGTGACAGAAGAGGGCCGAGGTGTCATTGGCTATCTGAGCAGGTTTATCGAAGATGCGAAGACGTTGAGGACGTGCGCCGCGGAGTGGGACAAGGAGGCTGCTGGAAAGGACATCGAAACCTGCAGCCAACTAGTGCGATCTCTACATAAGCTTGATATTGTCCACGGCGATCTACATAAGCAGAATATTCTTCGGCGCACCGATGGTTCGATGCTACTGATTGATTTTGAGGATTCATGCAAGTCGGATGAGTACAAGGCGTTCTGGTTCGTAGACCAGCCTTTGGAAGAGGAGTACGAAAGTATAATGTACGATCTCATCAAGATCCGTGACGAACTCTTGGACCGCTACAGAAACCTATGGCAAATTGATCCATCACAAGATATCGGTTATCTCCATAGTTACGAGTCTTAAACAAGTGAAAGCGGCCGCTTATTACAATTGACTAGCCCGCCAGCTATTTCATATGCAGTACCACCTCGTCTCACTGAAATTCAGATATGTTAACCACTCGTTGAAACGCACGTGGCCCTGTTCAAGAAGACATCAGACGCTACGATTTTGATCGTGTCATCGATATTGATGTCAGGGTACTGGAGTGGGAATGAATTCTCGTAGTGCATATGACAGTGTCCCAAGATGGAAAATGAAACTCGCCCTCGTTGACTGTTTTACACTAGCTCCGTTGCTCAGCGTGAGAATCTGACCATACATCTTACCATACCGAGGCTACCCCACTGATTAAAAGAAAATGTGTGTACTATGGTACTGTACAAGCAGGGGGTATTGAATCCGTGCTTTGGCGGCGCTTAGCCATGAAATCGTCGGGCCGGTGGCTCTCATTACGTGCCAGGGCTTCGATCCATTCCCTCAGGCCCCAGGCCCCCGATCAAGATGGCACCCTTGAGAGACCCGACAGCATGGAATGGTCACGCATCAGAAGTCGAGGCTCTCTGTCAATCGGAAGGATCGGAATGCATGCCGCAGTAGCAGGTGCGCAGATCGATGGCCATCTTTGCGCACTGCTATGCGCATCGGGACTGCAACGGGTAAGGTAGCGCAGAAAATGCTGCACAATTCGGTTCGACCACAGAGTGGACACCTCATCTGTCGGCACGGAACATGACATCTGATTCTTCCCCCATTTGGTCGGTCCCCGGACAAAAGACCATGGTGCCGAGACGGCGAAAGTGGAGGGGGCCAGGTTTACACCCTGGTTGCTCTAGCATTTCGCGACCCTCGGCATCCCCGGGCGCTGATACCAGGAGGCAGAAGGATTTCAACAATGGGAATAATCCTGACAGGCCATTCCGCACATGAGGAAGCGAAACAGACCACGTGGAATAACGAGGAGGAGGAATGAAGGCTGTTTCAGAATACGGGACGATGTCCGGCCGCCTGGTATCATGATCTGATACTTGGGACCAAGGCGACCGACAGCAACCGGATGGGTGGCGCGTATGCATGCTGTTGGGCGTGCCTACCTAGGAAGGCATCTCCGAACTATTCATGCATACTACAACAACAATTTGGGTGAACCACAGGTATATTAAGAATGTTTTCCAGGGTGCTAGTAGCGTCACCAGCCCAGCGGGTTGTGCGGCGCAGGCATCAAGCGAAACTCGGTCGGACAAATTGATCGAGTATAACCCCGTTCGCCGTAGTCTCATCGGGGGCGCGGGGAATTGATAGAACGGTCCGATCAATCCATGTCGTGGAATCGAGGGATGTGGCCCACGTTTTTGAGACCATCCAAAGACCGTTTAGGGAGGTCGATGGACGTGCTCGATATATGTATGACCCAACGCTATCAACTGCGCGTCATGGCGAGAGCCGGTGCCTCTATGCGGCCCTCGACTTTGTACAACCGCACCGACTGGTGAGGACTAGTTAGAGAACTGGGGAGTTTGGGACAACGGGCCGTTCCTAGGCTGGGGAGCCATTTGAAGCTGGCGCGTTCTCCGGAACTCTCCCCTTGGGTGCTAAATCGGTGGGTGGGGCCGGGGATGAAGGGTGGGATTCATCAGCTTACGAGTGCATTGTATTATCACCGTAATGGAATCTTCCATGCCAGGGTATAAAACCAATCATGGTCCGCAGGGTTGATGTAGTACCTAAGCGACCTGCACCTGAAAACGTGGAATACGATGGTCTGCACCGTCCTATGCAACGTCGTCCGCACGGTAGAGTGGACAGCTGTTCGGTGTAAGTCGCTTACTAGGATATGGTTTGCCCGCCAGCCCGGACAGGGAATTATATGACCCATGGCGGTGCTCAATCCAGAGAGGATAATCGCTCACAGCAGAAGAAGCTCATAGCGGAGCAGCTTGCGAGATAACAGCCGAACTTGATGATTTGCTGGAGCCACCGGCCCGCCTCCGGGGCCATGGGGATCGTCCATTTTTGTCCTCTGTACCGCTGCATTCTGGCGTTGTTCCATGCTCTGCCGGCCTGCAGTCTGCCAACCTACAGGATGCATCTTTATGCGTGGAATGCAAGCTGGCACGTGGGAAGGTCAGAGACAAGGGAGAGTCAGACCAGGGTAATGCAAGGGGGCTGTCACGTTGTTGAGGCAAAACCGCTCATGGCTTTGTCATATACCAGAAGAACAGGTCGCTCATCCAGGACACATTTATCTATACTGTCATGAATTAAAGTTTAGGCGTATACATACTCGTGTGGCAAGCGAGCTTCTTGTTGTGCATTTCCCACGAGAATTTTCGAATATATTAAGAAGTCTTTGTCATCTTCCTAAGAAGACTCCCTTTCCCCTTCGAAACTCTGCAGCCAACATTTCAGCCTACAGGAAAAATGGCCGCCAGATCAGAAACTATCCATGCAACCAGGAACAAACCTGTCAAATCTCTCCAAAGCAAGGAAATAAATCGCTTTCCACACCTCCCGGCTTACTCAGATCCCAAGACGGGTGTTGTCTCTCATCTCCCATCCTCATGGATCCCGTACGCTCAACTCATGCGAATCGATCGGCCCGCCGGTCTGTATGCCTTCTACTTCCCTTACCTGATCGGTCTCGTATATGCGGCCTGCATCTCGCCGACTACCATTGAGCCTGCCGCACTCCTGAAATTGGCCGCTGTATTGCTGCCATTTAACGTCTTATTGCGTGGGGCGTCTTGTGCCTGGAACGACAATGTGGACCAAGAGTTCGACCGCCAGGTCGAGCGTTGTCGCCATCGGCCCATTGCACGCGGTGCCATCTCGACCAGCCAAGCGAACATCTTCACACTCGCGCAGCTAGCCGTCATGTACCCGCTCCTGTCGTTGTTCCCTGGCGAATGCACGCCGCACATGCTCGTCGCCGTGGTGCTGTTTTTTATCTACGCGCTGATGAAGCGAGTCACGTACTACCCTCAAGTCGTGCTCGGCTTCCCGTTCGCGTGGGCTATTCTGTTCTGTGTCGCCGCGCTCGGAAGCGACCCGTTCGCCAAGCAGACTCTCAAGCCCACGAGCGCGCTGTTCGCGGCCAATATCCTGTGGACTGTCACGTACGACACCATCTATGCCCATCAGGATGTCGCGGACGATGAGAACGCCGGTGTTAAGAGCATGGCCCTGAAATTCAAGAACAGCACCAAGCTCCTGGCCAGCGTTCTAGCCACAACCCAGGTGGCGCTTCTGGCGCTGGTGGGGCTGTGGGCGGATTTCAGCAGCGTCTATTTCGTGGGTACGGTGGGTGGTGTCGCTTCGGCCATGGCGTACTATATCTATGATGTGGATTTGAAGCGGCCCGAGAGCTGCGGCGCGTGGTTCCACGATCAGTTCTGGTTGGTCGGTGCGGGGTTCATGGCTGGACTAACGGGCGAGTATATCAAGAAGCTAGGCGCACAGGCTTGAAACGGCTCAACTATACACTCTTGAGCGTAGTCCGACTTCTCAGAGAGAGCCAGGAAGGAAGGCTGATTCCCTTTGTTTTTCCCTTTCCCACATGATGATAACGATGTGTACAGCATATTTTTCGCACATCCACACAGCTATTAGATACTAGAATAGAAGTTCCTATCTGTTATTGAATTGGACCAATGGTGTGTTGACGACACGCACTAGCTGCCATACTCCACAACTGTCTTGGAGGAGACGGAATACTAATGACCTACTGCCACATTGAGGTATGAATTTAGCTTGGCCGATAATTAGACTTTTGTGGCACTCCAATAGGTAGTCATCTACATTGAGCTATGGCGTTTCAACGTTTGGCCGTCGAAACTAATGGCTAAAAGTCGCCTGAGTCAAACGAGTACTGGAAATAGAAACACATTGTGACAGGCATTTGACACATGGAATGAATGGATGGGTGGCTGAAACCTTGCCCTCCAGGGAAGTTATATACTCGTAGAGAAGTGGGCAGTTTCCGCTGACACCCTCCTCCCTCTCAGATCTCCAAAGCATTGCAACTCCTGTAGCCCCACCAGCATACGCGGCAGCATCTTGGCAACGATTTTCTGAACGCTATTCTAGAGGAACGCGGGATTATATAGAACACAACTCCTGTACTAATGCATATCGAATCCGACTTGCCAGGTTGCGTAAAAAGCCACATGGAGAGGATGCAGGCGGCCGAGGTGATTGAATCCTATTGGATTCGCCACGAGACAAATTACTAGCGGCACAGTGCAGCAATGCCAAGATGTCTGTGAGTTTGATGTGGGTAGCCAGGGCTGCCAGGATACCTTGGCGTAAGATTTCTGCAGGGTTTCCTCGCGCTGGGGGGCTAGGTAGTATTCTGTGGTTCCCCGAAGTCCTTTTTTGGACCCCCTTGCGTGCAAGGGACTTCGACACCTGGATATTGCCGCGGGTACGTCTGTCGGTATGGCTCGGGAGTCCTTTTAAGCCGACCGCGCTGGCTTCTCTCGGGCTTCTGGGTACTGGTTGACTGAATGAATGAACGAATATGGGTTCCTTGTCATGCCCTGTGATTGAGATGGCTCCTCTCGGTCGGCGTCTGCTCCCGTCACTTGTCGATGAGATCGCAGCAAACGACCCAGAGCGAATCCTCTACTCCATATCAAAGACCAGAGATCCCAAAGATGGTTTCCTAGATCTCACAGCGAAAACATTTGCCGGTGCTGTAGATCGTGTCGCCTGGTATCTGGAAGAGAATCTAGGAAGGGGACAAGATTTCCCGACGCTTACTTATCTAGGACCTCAAGATGTCATTTACGCTGTCCTAGTGCTGGCCACCATCAAGGCTGGATACAAGCTGCTCTTGAACTCGCCACGCAATACCCTTGATGCGCATTTGTTTCTGTTTGAGGAAACACAATGCAATACTTTCCTGCTTCCACCCAACTTTCCTCTGCCAGTGGTCAAGCAGATCCTGGCAGCGAGGCAGATGAAGGTCCTCGAAATTCCGGAGTTGCAGCACTGGACCGAAGGTGAACCCAAGAAGCCATATCCATACACCAAGACATTTGCGGAAGCTAGGCTCGACCCATTCGTGGTTTTACACACATCCGGGTCTACAGGCATGCCGAAGCCCATCATCCAGCCTCATGCCACAGTCGTGCAATTAGACACCTTTACAACACTGCCCTCGCTGGGTTATCAGCCAACGTACCCAGCAATGTGTGCGGGTATGCGTCTCTATCTCTGCTTCCCCTTGTTCCACTGCGCAGGTATCTCAATACTCCTCTCTTCCATATTTTGCGGCTTTACTGTCGTTCTGGGGCCCTTTCCGCCGTCCTCGGAGGCAATTAATGCAGTTCATGTTCATGGTAACGTGCAGCACAGCTGTCTCGCCCCGGCGAGCATCGTTGACCTCGTCAAGAACCCAGAATATCTGGAAAATCTTGCAAGACTTCAACAGGTCACGTATGGCGGAGGCCCTCTCCCACAGGCCGTAGGAGATGTGGTGACGAACAAGACGCGGCTGATGAACTGTCTCGGGTCGACAGAATGTGGCGTTCTTCCGATTCAGCATTGCGACCCCGAAGACTGGGCCTATTTGAGCTACAGCCCCGTTCTTGGGAGTGAATTTCGTGAGGTCTCGGATGGGCTATACGAGCACTTCATTGTGCGACGCAAGGAGCTCCATCCATATCAGGGCATATTTGGGACGTTCCCTGAGTTGGAGGAATGGCCTATGAAGGACTTGTACTCGAGGCATCCATCGAAAAAGGATGCGTGGCTGTACAGAGGAAGAACTGACGACATCATCGTCTTCTCCACAGGCGAAAAGCTCAATCCTGTAGATTTGGAGCACATAATAACAACTGACCCTGCCATTAGCGCAGCAATTATTGCGGGAGTTGGACGTTTCCAGTCGAGTCTGCTCGTCGAGGCTGTGAAACCACCAGGCAACGACGTAGAGAGAAATGAGCTCCTAGACCTGATATGGCCATCTATACAGGCTGCGAACAAGGAAAGCCCATCGCATGGTCGCATCCACAGGAATATGATCCTCTTCACTACAGCTGAGAAGCCTATGCTGAGAGCCGGCAAGGGAACTGTGCAACGCAAGTTAAGCTTGGACTTGTACACCCAAGAACTCGATGCGCTGTACAGGGCGAACGAGCAGGCAATTTCTCGCCCTGCGGAAGCTTCTAGTGTACTACAAGATGGCAACGGTAGTATCCATGACGCTGTGAAGCGTATCGTCGCTGAATCAACCGATCTCGATATGGCCCAAGTTTCTCTGGGCGCAAACCTCTTCGAGCTGGGGCTGGACTCGTTGCAGGTAGTTTCGATCACCAAAGCAATCAACATATTGCTATCAAGTCGTGGGATAAAACCATTCCAGATTAAAGTGGTGTATTCGAACCCCACCATTCTTGCTCTCATTGAAGCTGTGTTGGCCGTGGTGGAGGGAAGAGACCAGGCACTGACGGATGGAAGCAACGAAGACAGGTTACAAAAGCTCTTAGACCTTTATGCAACAAATATGCCCATAACGGCAAGAAAGCCAGAGCCACAACCTTCGGATGGGGCCGTAGCTCTTCTTACAGGATCCACAGGCTCTTTAGGATCGTACATTCTCGACTCGCTTTTGAGTAGTGCGGAAGTCAAACACATCTACTGTCTCAACCGTGGCCCTGGCAGTAGTGAGCGACAGAGAAAGTCCCAAGCTGTCAAAGGCCTGCAGGATCTGCCTTCGAAGAAAGTCGAGTTCTTTGACGCGGATCTGACAAAACCATACTTTGGTCTCGACACGCAGCAGTATCGAACTCTTCTCAGAGAAGTGACACTAGTCATCCACAACGCTTGGCAGGTTGATTTCAACCTCAGCGTCAAATCCTACGCCAAACAGATAGGTGCGGTAAGGCGATTCGTTGACTTTTCGGCACAGTCCAAATTCAGCGCTCAGCTCTTTTTCATCTCCAGCATCAGTGCAGTGGGTGGACTACCGCACGATAATCCCATCCCAGAGAAGGCATTCGACAGCTGGAAGACCCCGCAGGGATCGGGCTATGGTCAGTCCAAATTCGTCGCGGAACGCCTGCTCGATATAGCGAACAAAGAAGCAGAAGTCCCCACCACGATCTACCGACTAGGTCAGATCGCGGGCCCAACCTCGGAAGCTGGTGTCTGGCCAAAGCAGGAATGGTTACCGAGTTTGATCGCAAGCTCCAAGTTTCTGGGTAAGCTACCGGAAACTCTAGGTCAGCTGGAAACTGTAGATTGGGTCCCCGTCGACGAACTTGGCCGAAGCGTTGTCGAGCTTGCGACTAAGAACCGCGACATTCGGAGCACTGAGACGGGTGCTGTAGTATATCACGGCGTCAATCCACAAAAAACCACGTGGGCTAAGCTGGCGCCCACTATCCACGCGCACCTGACTCGTGAGAAACAGGTAGATATGGTATCGATGGAGACATGGGTTCAAGCATTGCGTAAAAGTGCATGCACGATCGAAGCCGGGGAGGTGGCGCATAATCCGGCAGTCATATTGCTGGAATTCTTTGAAGGAATAACATTCGGGAGCACCGAATTTGCTGCACTAGATACCTCGAAAGCTGTGGCGGCATCACCGACATTAACGGGCCTAAGCGAGATCCAAGAACCACTGGTTGAGAATTGGCTGAGACAATGGGCATTCTGATTGGCTTTTCTGTTTCGAGAGATGGTTGGAGTTGGCAACACCGATGGATATATGGCTCCGGACTGAGCCGGCTGATATTGGATTCTCCCTGTTAACTTATAGACCGCATACTTCCAGTTGACGACTGCGACTTTTGAACACCAATCATGAATAACACTTGGAACCAGAACGGGAGATTCCTTGAAAAGAGAGGGGCGTGGTTTCGTAAGGCTGAAAGTTTTCCGAGCGTGCTACGACTCAACCATACTGTGTTTACCTTGTAGTATGGGAACACAGTGGTAGTACGTGGTCAGGCCATTTCTTAAGGAGCAAGCCATACATGCAAGTTGCCAACATACACAGGAATCACAATGGACAAGAACGTATTCAGACGGCCACAGATTGTTTATATTTCCAAAGAGTGACTATTGTCTTCTAATGCACACCTTCCCTCCACCTAGTCCCCGGTCAACACCGCCTTCAGCCTCCCAAAACCCAAGCCTAGCACATGCGTTTCCATGGACTAGTCGGACGATTCGCGACAGTGAGATGATGTGATGGGGTGAAGTCAGACAACTTCATAATGGATTGTGAGGCAGCTTATTTGCCGCAGGAGGAGCAGGAGCAGTTGGAGCCGCAGTTGCCTATAGAAGGACCAAGTCAGTAATCGTGCATTGCAATTGTGTATGGCAGATGAACGGGTGAGACCGCAGGCCGCCGACAGCCGCAAGGCGGGGTAGCGGGGTAAGGGCAGGTCAAGGTTGACGTATGGAGGGAACTTACAGCTAGAGGTGCCAGAGCATCCGCATTCGCCCTTCATCTTGAATGATTTGTTGAGGTAAGGGGTTTTTGGTTTGAGTTGGTGATTTGTGATGATTCGTGATCTTGACTGGATCGTAAGTTGGTTTGATGTGGAATGAGGGAAATGCCTGAAGTTGAAGGGTCCAAAAGAGACCCTTATATACCCGATGGGACTCTGATCCGCTGCTGGTCGATTAGCCTCCACAATGCATCTGCAGCCAATCAGATTGCTTCGTGGGCCTGCGCGGTTTGTGCGTGGATGCGCTTTTTCTGCGTGAAATCGCCCCGTCTGTGTTGAAACCCACTTACGTATGCACATGTCATGCGCCTTCCAATCCAACATTCCAGAGCTACGTAGGTAACAAAGACTCTTCCTACAGCCAGCAACTAGGGATGTTTGGCAGCCACTAATGAAATCTAGTGTCTTCGCGCGACTGGCGCTTTGTCTTGTGAGGAATGCCACTGCCAATGCCTACAGTATCTCTCGGCATTGCAGATGGCCATAAAGAAATCAACAGTTGCCATCATACATATGATGCTATCCAAATCCTCAAGAAAAGGACATGTCGAAGAGTTGTGGCTTTGGGACACCATGTCCCTTGTCAATCATTGCCCGCCTTGCGCATTTTATGCGTAAACCTCAGCCAGTCGATCTTGACTAGCCTACCTTCGTCCTATCTTTGGTTGTGACGCCACATGATTTACTTAGCCTTGGTGAAGTTGCACAGATCATACCGAGCAGCGAGGAAGGATCTGTCCACTGACACCCAACTCTGCGTGTTGTACAGGCTTGAGTTGAGATGCCTTGTTACGCCCGCCCTATGTGACATTCTAATGTGCAAGTCAGCTACAACCCCTAGGCCGTACGCTTGTCCCACCTGATCTGGGCTTCGGGCGTTCCAGGGCTGCCTGGGCATTTACCCTGTTACATATATTGCCGTTGAAGAAACGTTGACTATCAAGGACCCAGTGTTCCCAAATCCGCAGGTTCGGCAGTTTCTCTTCGAGTTCTAGGCCAGATACAGAGGCGTCACGTTGCAGAGGGAGCAAGATCTCATTCGACCGTAGAGATTCGCGACCCCCCGTACTTGCATACATTCGCCACACCACTTCGTACGACCTGGGAAGCCGAATGAGCTTCTGTTTCTCGAATGCCTAGGTCTGCCAATCAATGATGGCAGAGATCCTGGCACCATAGGGAAGTCGGTGCCGATGGCTGTGGCCAAATTCCGAGGAATGCGATTTCCGTCTGATGGCCATAACTTACTTGCGCGTGCGTAATGCTTATCTGCCGTCTGCCGTATGCCGTTTGGACGTTGAAACACCCAGACCCGCTGTTGGTGAATCGGCCGATTCCTCAGGCATCAGAGCGTGAAGCCGATCTTCGCTGCTCCGGCTCTAAGCGAGGGCCCAAGCAAGAGGGTCGAGCGTTCGTAGATTTCGAGCCTCTGCTGCCAGCTACGTCGTGAGCTTCGTACACAAAACCACAACCTCTGATTCGTCTTTGTCATAGTAATGTCGCTATTATTTTACTGCGAAATGGCATTGTTCACAAGAATCCAATTCATGCTTAGGATACTTTTGCTACCCAAGTGACTGGTGACTGCAGGTGACTCCCGCACCAAACTATGAGCCGCTACACTAGTATACACAAACAATCGGCCCCAGCTTCAACCGTAAGCTACCTACTCCCCGCATGTGTCCCCATGTGCTACCTAGCCTGTAGTTGAGTTCCAAGTTCGTAGTTCCTATAAACCGTGATGCTGAGATCAATCATAGTGATTATTTCTGTCAAGTCTGAATAATCCATTCGCGATAATTGACATCGTAAGCCCAATGCGCAGGTTATGCATCTACTCTTTAGTCAAGTGTACGACAAAACATATCTGGGCTTGACCGTTATCAGTGATCTCGGAGCTTGTTGAGTCAGAGCCTCTAGCGCAGCATGATATTACAGCCGCAGCGGAATATGCGTCTCAAATCACGCTTTCAGATATATGGCCCTTCGTTGCCGAAATACTGTTTCCGACATCTCGGTGATATCTCAATGAAGAAAACATGGCCAATGATATGAACGGGCACCGAGATTTCACTGGTGCATCACCAGCTCCGCCTGTACGGCAAGATTATCACATTGGGCAAATCAACACTTCTGGACAATTTTCCGAGTATCACGTATCACTCCGGGAACTTCTACAAGTTTGTGTGAACTTAGAGCCGGCCAGCTCCTCGATAGGTTTCCACGCGCCCCTATCGGATCAGGATGCAGATAATACTGGCTAGATGTTTTCATAAAGGTTGACCAATCTCCCGCTACGCTCTACCTCTTCGTCCTGACAAAGTCCGAGGCATCTAAAGATGTCCTCGCCACATCACAGATCCATGTCATTCCCAAGGCAACACATCAACACCGTGCCGAGATCGCGAAGCTCTTGGTCCATCCCTCGCCCCGGCGGAGAGGAATAGCCACAGCCATGATGAAGTTGGTCGAGAAATTTGCCTGCGATGACTTGCAGAGGGACATGCTAAATCTCGACACTGCCACCGAGGCCGCCGCACTGGACTTTTATAGAAGGACTGGCTGGACAGGATGGGGCACATGCCCCGACTATGCTGAGTTTGCGGATGGGCGACGGGGGAGCACAACATTCTTCGTCAAGTTCCTGAAAGAACGCGGCCGTAGACCTGTCGAATGAGGCCAATGTCTGAACATCCGTCCAGAGATACTAATGTAGTTCCTGTCGATACATCATATCGAGTTTGCGTTTCTTGATCTTCGATTTTGGGTTTGCTCTTGCGTCAGGTTTTATTTTATCATCATTGGGATTGGATCACTCCACAGCTTCCCGTCTCCTGGAGTAATACTGATGCCAGGAGTGTGGACTGCAATAGCTCCTTTGTCCAGGAACTTTGCGTCCGGGCTCTTTTCCTCATTCCTCCAGTTCATAGACTGGCATGTCGAGCAAAATGATCTTGACTTCGTCACCACATATATCCACAGCAAATTTCAGCCCTCCAAACCCTGCCACCTGTTCTTTCTCAACATTATCTGCATCTATTATATGCATGGGTGCGACTGGTGCAATTCTCGTAGCCTCTGCCTCTTTTCCACCCAGATCCGTGGGTCGGTGCTGGCAGTATCGACAGTCTACACCTACGCCCCTCTCGAAAGGACATCTTTCATGCCTAAAGGATTTCTTCGGCTCGTCGAGTTGATCTATCACACCGGTCTTCATCTTCCTGCTTTTCGACAAGCCTAACTTATTCTGGCGGTGCGCATATAGAGAACTGCTCACTTGTGCGATCTCAGCGTGCACTCGTGCGGAGAAGAACGACCACGGCAGCTGTAGTTCCTTTTCCCCCCTCAGCGCTTCGAGCTTCGATCTAGCTTTTCGCAGTTCTTTCGGCTCCATCTGTGCAGGTGCTACTTTTGCCACTGCGGTCTCTTTTGCGCCTCGCCGTGGTTGGACCCGGGTCGGTGTGGTATTTACTTTCTGTGTACTTTTCTTTAGTCCAGCAGCCCATTCATCGATGCGCAATTCTTCCTGCTTTAGCTTCTTCATTTCGAGCGAGTAGTATACGAGACATTCCTGGAGGAAGTGCTTCTCGCAATATGCTTGGTGGGGCGGCGGCGGCCACATGCGCTTCTGTGAAAGGTCCCACTGAGAGATTGGTGAGAGGACAATCTCATCGTCGTTAGATACCACAGCAATCCTGCCGTAGGGGTCTATATAGCGATTTATATCGTCCACCGTCAATGGTTTCATCTTCCCAAGTTTAGGGGTTGACGGAATTTTGATTGGCGTTGGCATCTTGCATTCGAGATGTCGACATTTGCACTGCCCAACACCACCAGTAGATAAATCATCGATTTATACTACTGTTAAAGTTGCGTATGTCTATCAACTCATACTTCCTGGAGTAGTGGTTGGCTTTGTTACTGGTTATTCTTTGAAGAATCATCAGACAAGACCTTGTTCGACGGAACACAATCACAGCCGCTTCCGGGCTGCTTCCATTTAGCAACGGCAAAGCCCAATCGCCCCTGCGAAGTTAAGGATTGAAACAACATGATTTCCTTGCCTGAATCACCGCCGCCACGCGGTGGAATATCCGCATCATACGATTTCAACCGATGTCTTGGATATTATCATTCGCAAACCCCCCTACGTCGACGCCTCGTGACTTTCAATTACTTTTTCAATGCTCGATGCGTAATCGGGATCAGATGCAAATCCGGCATACTCAAAGCCATCCCATTCTAGCCAGTCCTCGGCCCTGGACCATCGCTCTGTAGCAACCCAACGGTGATGTCCCATATTTGGACGTCTCGCGCGTCCTTTCCAGAAAAGACCGGTGAACCACAGGCCCCACAAAAGTCGCGATGAATCCCAGGCGAGCTGTCGTAGTTCTTCAACGCTGGGTCATTTGAGGGATCCAGAAGCGAGCCGTCAGGTGTAAATAGGTTGTATGCTGGCACATAAGCCCATGAGATGACTTCGAAATCTGTCACTTTGCGGCATGAATTGCATGCATCCAGTAAGGCCTTTCGCGCTGCCCATCACTTGCGAGCCACCATTTGCCGCGTTCGGCGGATGGCTTAGGAAATTCAGGAGACGGCCGTGTCAAGTAACATTGGAAAGCACTGCAATGACAGGTCGCGTGTAACTTCTCGTCATTGCGAAGTTGAGTGGATGTGCGTCTAGTGGCCCTTCTAGCATCAAATTCATGGTGAATGGCTTCCACGTCCACAACTTCGCTGTCTCGGTGGCCACTGTGACGCTTGATCTCACTTCCAGCGCCATTTAGTTTGGGAAGCCATATGTTGCCGCCACCATCAGCTGTATAATTGATGAACAAAGCTTGTCGATCCAGTAGTCCCTTGACCCGAACTCTCGAGAGCTCCTCCAGTGAATCTCCACCCATCGGACTCATCGTTCAACACACTACAGCCGCAACGCGAGCAGAGTATACGTTTCAGCTTAGCCGATGATGCATGTTATGTTAAATGGGACACGTCGGGAACCGGCAAGTCCGTGACTGCAGCAAAGGTGGCATAAAGCTGCCCTGTGACTCGGCGACATGAAGTACAGCTGCGCATTGCCGACTTCAGCGGCAAGGAGCTTTTGGGTATGCTGACGGAGTATGAGGAATAGCTGCAATGACAGTGCGCGCGCAACTCGAAGGTGTCGTCTGTTGCTGACGATGTCATTCCGTGTGTGCAAGTTCTTGAGAATCAATGACAGATTTTTATTGTTGTTTTTGTATGCCTCTGAGAAAGTTCAAGTTATTTTTGCATGAAAGACTGGAGAAGGTCCTCCTAACGAAGGCTGGCTGGAACAGTAGTTGCCTGCGGTGTCCAACGCGGGGCAATGTGACGGGGCTACATCTGAGAGTGCAAATCATGTTACACCATTCAAATACAGTCAAGTATCAAGGCGCCAAGATGAGGAATCTAGGTGATGAATCACGGTGTTTAGACTGTATTTCCACGGCTTTTCCGTGATGGGTACGGTAATGTAGGCAAAACAATCAAATACAGGAACGGTACCGGCACTGCGCCCTGGTCTACCCCATAAGGCTGTGGGCCTTTCGGGGACTGTTAGTGGCTCCTGGGGCTTACGGCGCCTTAACCATGTGAAATAGACACGACATACCAACATACCTAAATGTAGGCGACCTGAAATTCCAACAACATTTGTGATTGAGTCAACATGCCTGACTATTACAAGTTTTCCATCAAATGAATCACAAATGTTATTTCAATATGCTTATTGAAACCCCTGGAGCTCATTCGTCCTTCAGACACATACTGACGCGTTACTCGATCTAGCACTAGACACAAACACAGTCTAGGTTGATAATCCTAGGTTAATTGTATGAGGATGCATGCAATGGAGGATGGTTGCGGCAGAATCAGGACTGAGCTCTATTGGATGCAAGGATATCAGCGTGATACATAGCAACCAGAAACTGAGTACGGGCGATCTGACAACTCAACTTGACGAAACGGAGCAAGGGATCACACGACAAACCCAGAATTTGGGTTGTTGTCGATCCTCACCAGGGGCCCCCCCTTGTGGCGCTAATATCTGACATATCCATCCGGAGGCTCGGGACCAACGGATCACACCTAGATTCATGCGTTTTTCGTGTTTTGTTATCGTGGCAATGCATTCTCCTATTTCATGAGACGGTTCAGTACTAGAAGTGTCAGCAAAGTCTCACTGCGCATCATGACCTCGTCAGCGACTGTCGCCGTGATTGGAGCTGGTAAGCCGCGCGCCTTGAAAGCCTTGTGATTATGGCGAGTATGCTCACCTCCCTCCAGGTCCTACGGGTCTGTCTATGCTCAAGACTCTACGTGAAGATGGCTTCAAGGTCACTTGCTTTGAGAGGAGGAAACAAGTAGGGGGTCTGTGGGCCTATACGGACGACAAATCGATGACTTCTGCTTTGCGTTGTGAGTTCTCACTGATGGGAAAGCCGTCCAAAATGACGAGAGCATGTCTGACTTTTTCTAACACGTAGCAACCGTCGCAAACATTAGCAAATACACCTGCGGCATGTCGGATTTTCCTATGCCTGATAGTAAGTACTAACCTATTTCGAAACGCTTCCATTTTCGCCGCCAGCCACTAAACATGTGAAGAATACCCACACCATCTTAGCTCAGCCGAGTTTCAAGACTATCTAGAGTCGTACGCGAAACATTTTGATTTGTTGAAGGATATTGTCTTCGGAGCTTCCCTGAAACAGGTTAACCGAAGCAAGGACGGTACAAAATGGCGTTTGGAGCTCGAGAGAGACGGCAAATCCCAATTTGAGGAGTTCGACAAGGTTGCTTTTACCCATGGGTACCAAACAAAAGCAAACATGCCGTTATTTGAGGATCAGGAGAAATTCGAAGGGCCCATCATACATACGCAGCAATATAAATTGTAAGTTTCGCCCGATTCGCGATATCTGCCATGAACTCACATCCGCCCCCAAAGTGCAGAAGACTACAAAGACAAGAAAGTGGTGGTTGTAGGCATTGGCAGCACCGCAGGCGATGTCATTGGGGAGCTCATCCCAGTGGCTTCGAAAGTCTACGCCTCGCATCGACGCGGTATAGTCATCGTACCCCGCTGGCGAAACGGTAGCCCAGCAGATCTGGTGATTAGCTGGCGCAAACGGCAGATCAACAATTTTATGCAGAAGAACTTCCCAAACGCAGCAAAATGGGCTGCCGATATCGCCCTAGGTTTCTTCTTGCACCATATTTGGGGCACATTGAATCCGGCCTGGCGGCTTAAACCCTATCCGTCCGCGTTCTTGACGTTACCAGCCTCGTCGGAGGTTATCATTCCCGCGTTGCGCAATGGCTCGCTTGAATCCCTCTGGGGTCTGAAGAGATTCGTCGGGCCTCGTTCGATCGAGTTCGAAGACGGGACGATCATCGATGACGTCGACGCCGTGATATGCGCTACTGGTTACACGGGCGACTTCACTGTCGCTCCTTTCCTAGAGACCAGCCGACCGGAGAACTATGAAGGGGACGATATCGTCAGGTTGTGGATGAACATGTTTCCACCGCAATATGCGGACTCAATATGTATGCTCTGTTATTCGGCGTATGGCAAGAATAACGGGTTTTCCTTCTGTGATGTCCAGTCGTGCGCAGTCAGCAACGTGTGGCGCGGCGTGCATCCAGTGCCATCTCGCGACGAAATGGAGAAGGATGTCGACGCACATCAAAAATGGGTTGCTTCACGCTGGCGTTTGGATAACAAGATTGATGTATCTATGGTCAAACAGTGGCAATTCCAGGGCTGGCTCCACGATGCCGCCGGGACCGGCATGGAAAACCTCGGCTGGGGATGGAAAGGGTGGAAATTCTGGTTCCAAGATCCGAAGATGTCCTATTTGATGAACAATGGTGTCGAGACAGCCCATGCGTTCAGGTTCTTTGAGACCGGCAAGCGGAAGACGTGGCCGGGGGCTAGGGAGGCCATCATCCACATGAATGAGCTGGTCGGGGTGTTCCCGCTCAAGGAGAAGCAAAGTTAGCGAGCAGGTAACATCATGTTTTGAATACGTAGTAGTATCTATCATTAAAGTTCGCCAATCCTGAGATGACTACCCCGACCTAAATCGTCCAACCATCTTTGCAAGTCGGCGGTCACACCAACACCAAAGGCTTCCTCGACGACATCCTTCTGCCAAATACAGCTTAACATCAGATTCTTGCCAGCCACCGATATAGGATTGACGAGATATGCAGGGCCAAGCACTGCAGCGCTTTGCGAGAAGATTGCTCTGTCCATTGTCCAAGCATCCCCATTGGAAGCTGACGCCTCCGAGCTTCGTGGTTGACCACTAAAGGCCCCCAAATTGCTGACTTCCCAAGAGATGACACGTGGCTTCTTGTACTCGTCCTTGAAATACTTCTTCCAATTAGAAACCAATTTGAGTAAGCCTAATGTATTGTCCTTCGGTCCGGCCGCTAGCTTCTCGGCGAGCTGCACCTTGAAGTCCTGAGCGATGGACCACAGGCTGCGCTCAAGCACACCGACTTTCTCGGTGTTGTTCCTTGCCTCTTGAAGCTCAGCTCGTATCTTGGCAGTAGCCTTTGTGCCGCACCTGTACGTATGGAAGGCAGCGAAATTCCCGATAGTAGTGTCCGGTTGCAAACCAGGATGATTGGTCGAAGGTGCAGTCAAGTAGCGGCGCATGTTGAACGGCGTTCCAGCCTCAAAGGCTCGAGCTCGATCCGGCTGCAATCTCGCAGCGAATGAGAGAAATATAAGTGTGTGGAGCAGACCTGTGAGCGTAGTATTCTCTTGGCGACATTTCTCGAGGATTACTTGCAGAGCATCATCCTCGACCCGAACTAGTCGCACGCCTATCTCACGAGGGAGATAATTCACCGGCGCCCAGCTTGCTGCCGATGCAGACTTTGTGGTCGCGAACGATGGCCGTATTCCTTTCCAGCCTTCTATTGCCAAGAATCCCGGCGACATTGGGAATTTGAGAAGCTCTTCCATCGGTGGCGTCATATTTGCTATGGTAGGAAGAGCAAGAGTATGGTCCTGCAATTCACCGACTAGTTGTCCGGATGAAACGAGGTTGAGCTTCTTGAGTAAAGTCTGGTGAAAGATCTTCCCACTCATCCCATCACCCATGGCATGGTTGTAGGCGAACAAGACATCCATATGACCAAGGCTACCAGTCTTCACTACGACGACTCTCCACGTCGGCTGTTCATTCTGGTTTGGGAATGGGTTGGTATGCTTTGCCTGCAGCGCACCTAGTAGAGTGCCATCATCGTTTTCATCCTCCGCAGCCGTCAGCCACTCCAGTTGTTTTCGCAGATCAAGCGACTTGAGCTGGACCCAGGACGGCTTTTTGGAGTCCTCATCGGCCAGGCCGACCTGCAAAAGTGGATGCTCAAGAATAGTGAGAGCCAAGGCCCTTTCTCCTAGGTCTTCAATTGATGGGCCATTGGAGCTTGTGATCTGGAGACCAGGCGTCACATATTGGCATGTCACAACGCACGAGTAGTACAATCCTAATAGGTGCTGCACCGATTCGTAGCCTTCCCTAAACTCTGTCAGCACCTCCCTCGGGATATATGAGATGGGACTAACATGAGACCAAGTGGCCGAATCACATGAGATCCGGTGTCGCTGGAGGCTTTTTTCTTTCGGAAGCCGGACATTTTCGCTGTAGATTGGAAACTGTACGAATCTTCTTCGTGCTGTACTTACCCATTTCATAGATATTTTGTCGTGCTCCGCGGAACCCGGGTAAGGGAGGCTTCCAGGTCAGGGAGAGCGTGAAGCCCCACTGTAAGACGACTAGCATCCATACAGGCAAGTGTTCAGCCCACGGGGGAGAATCTCACCATGCGTAGATGAGTTTAGGCAACCTCAATTTGAGATTCGAATCTTCGGCTCCCCCACAACCGTTGCATCAAGCCCACACTGCCACATCATGGTTGCAGGGTGATCAGAAACCTCTCAACGAGCTACTGGGGCTTTGGCGAGGGTGCATCTTGAGTGGGAAAATCACTGAACCTGGGCCTGTGCCAGCCATTCTATATCGTTCTTCAGGTCTAGACCAACCTCGTAAATCCCTCCAATACCAGAGAGGTACCGACTGAAGTGCTGACCGTATGGCAGGGTGTTTGGACCGCTAGTCTGTGACGGGAGGATGTCAAGGAAGCGGACCCTCAACCAATCTGCCAAGAATGAAACAACACAGGCGTCTACATGTAAATACGCGACAAATGTTGTGTTTGAATTCGGGCTGCTACCCGGCGCGGTTGATTAGGGGTATTGCATGGTAGCCGTAAGCGCGCTTACAGCCCTGTCAATTCACCCTTGTAGTAAGCCCTAGCCGGGTTTTGGAGGCGCAGCTACATGACGCTCGAGTGGGTGGAACGTGAACATTGTTTCCAAAAAGAGCACTTTTGGGCCATTTACAGTGTCTCCGATTACTTGGCCTCTTCTATTAGCATGCAACACTTCATGACAGATATGCTAAACAGTAGGGCGACACATTGGCTGCCCCATCAAAGACAACGCGGCTGAGAGGATCGACAAAGATGGACGTATGATCTTACGCATCTTCTCCGCCACTGAATGATACACTGCGACTAGCCCGTTGTGTGCGACGGTTTTCTACAATCAGTAACTCAACACCACAGGTAGTTCCTCAACAAACATCTTCCATACCCGTCGGGCAAGGAAATTGCAAATGTCTGCCGGAATAAAAAGCCAGATAGATAGCTTTCACTAAATAACGGCAATAACAACTAGATCCGGTTATCTGCTCTATATCGCAGCATAAGAAGAAGAATCAACGGCCGGATTAGCATGAATCAGTGGTAATGCCTAATCGACTAATGTTACTCTCTGTCGCTCAAAGGCGTATGTTAAATTGGAAGCCCGCGACGAATCAGCGACTAGCCAAACTCCTCAGGTAGATACAGAAACATATACCGTCTTGGATAACGCAGGGAGGACACGTGGTTTATATGTGCAGAACTGGCTATAACATGAAATATTATTGCGATGCGTTAAATCCAAGAAGCATGTATCCGGTCCTAGGCTGATACTTAGAGTCAAGACTTAAGCGAGTCAACTGGTCACTATACGGGTCGCTGGGGCACTCACATCATCGATATACCATGACGTTTACCGTATACAGGAGCTGTCGCAAGAGCATGGGACTATGTTCAAGTCTATAGCATAGAATCGGCCAATGAGAATGAGAAATATGGCACATAGTCTACGAATAGATAATCAGCTACTGTGCGCTCCTGGTCGCATTTATTGAACCTACGAGGCCGGCTCTTACGGCTGATACCGTAGCCTCGAGATAGGGGATACTATAGATCAAAATTCTTAATTCCTTTACACAACTAGATCAGACTTGATCAACTAGGGTTTAAGTTAACTATTCAATCACTTACATGTATGAGTTAGCCACCTTGTCTATCATCACGTGGGACTGAATGCGCTTAGTGTTGTGGCCTCGGCGCTCACTGACCATACTGGTGTGACTTCATTATAATCACGTTATTAGCTTGTTCGCGATCGCATAATATCCGATCTTCAGCACATGACTATGATTCAATACTGGACCTGGAAATCTTCGAGTTTGGTGGCCAGGTCACACAGAACCAATCCGTCCATTTTGGGAGGTCGAGCATAATGAAAATCCTTTGTAAATCAACGCGGAAGGAGTTCTCTCATATCCAACCATCCGGCTTGATCTTAGGGACTTTCCTATCATAGCAGCTCTGCTGAAATGTCCGCCCTAGAACAAAACATGTGCCACTTCTGGGACATCTGCAGCTTACCCCAAATGCGTTTCTCACTCATTATCCATGCAGCACGGCAGATATTGGCGAATGGCAGCCATTGAGGATCTCTCTTCTCCGCATTCCCACGCATATGTGTCTATTAAAGTGGAGAATCCAGCGGCTCCCTATAGGATGGGCGTTATTGAAGGCGTCCCGTGGCGTAGCACAACCCAGAGTCTGGATCTCTTCTTACCAGTAGTGATGCTTGCTGGATGCATTGATTTCGCCAGGTGAGGCAATTTTGCTCCGTAAACCGTCTCAGCAAGATGCTCAGATTCCAACTTCATTTTTCGCGATGTGAAGTGAGAATTCCTGATCTTACACCCGCCTGAAGCTGAGGCAGACCGAACAAGAAAAGAAAATCTGAAAGAGCCTGAGTGACATCGCTTGAAGAGCGGTTGAAGATGGCTGTTCTGACAAAGTCCGTCATTAGACTGCATTTGCTTTGCGTTTTCTTCGCTGTGGGATCTTTCATTTGGGGGTGAGTCGACTCGAACTATTTCATCCTTTCGCTGCACGTAAAGATCTTCGAAGTTAATACACCAGGCCAAATATCTCGCGCATGTCCCAGATTTCTGACGTTTTCTGGTTTCTAGTTATCATGTAGGAGTTCTATCTTCGGTTCTCGTCCACCCCGGCTTCGTTGCGGCGCTCGGCAAACCAACTGCAGCACAAAAGGGACTCATCACGGCTATTTACTATCTCGGAACTTGGCTAAGCTATATATTCCTCTCGCATCCGGCTGCCGACTATTTCGGAAGGCGGTATGCCGCACTCACTGGCGCCGCGACCGTAACAGTTGGCACAGCCTTCGAAGCCGGCGCGACAGGCCCAGGCGCCTACGCTATGATGATTATCGGGCGCATAATTAGCGGTATAGGGGTTGCGATTATTTCTACATCAGTTCCACTGTACCAAAGGTTAGTGATATGTCGGCGTCCGGTGCATCTGGCTCACTAAGTGCAATTCAGTGAGGTTGCACCAGCAGCGCAGCGCGGCAAATACGTGGTTTTGAACCACATTGGATTCGTCGCAGGCTTGGCAGCCGGCTTCTGGTATGCGACGGATGCCTTTTATCACTTGACATTGCTAACGGTTTTTGAGGGTTGGCTATGGTGTCACATTCTGGGAAACAAACCCCCATGACATATATGTATCCTGGAGATTTTCTATAGCTGTCGTGCTTGTCCCGTGCTTCATCTTCGCTGTTGGGCTTCCATTTCTGCCTGAGACGTGAGTGCGACATACCTTCAATGCAACTTGACCTACTGACGGCTGCTGTAGTCCGAGGTGGCTCATCGAACATGGACACTACCACAGAGCTCAACGGTCCCTTAACTGGCTTCGTGAGGGTAGTTACACTGATGACGAAATCGCGGCCGAGCTCAACAAGATCTGCGACTCGGTCGAGGAGCACAAGACCCTTGGTCGGACATGGCTCTCGCTATTCAAGGAGCGCGAGCTTTTCAATCGGCTATGGCGTGCATCGCTGCTCCAGTTCATGTCCCAAATGTGCGGTGCGACGGCGATGAAGTACTACCTGCCCACTCTTCTCGGCAAGCTGGGTGTTTCGACACGCATCACTCTCCTGATTGGCGGCATCGAGTCCACGGTGAAAATCGGCATGACCATTATTGAGATGTTGATTATTGACAGGGTCGGGCGGAGGGCTACGTTAGTTGCAGGCTCCGCTGCGATGAGCGCTGGCATGCTTGTAAGCTTGCAGCGTATAGTGAATTACGTAAATTACTTGTTGCATTGCTGACATTGCCTCAGATCAATGGTGCGCTTGGAGAGGCGTATCCCAATAATCAGAACCGCGCCGCCGATGTCGCCTGCATTGTGTTCATCTTCATATATGCGTTAGGCTATAGCATGGGATTTGGCCCAGCTGCTTGGGTGTATGGTTCCGAGGTAAGAGGGTTGAAATTTTATTCAGTTTCTATAGGCACTGGCGTTGATCAGAGTACAGATCTTTCCAACGTCGGTCCGTGCTCGAGGCCTCAACTTCTCGGCGTCTGGCGGCGCTATTGGCTCTATCGTTGTTGCTCAAGTCTGGCCTCTTGGCATTGACCAGATTGGCTCCCGAATCTATTTCTTCTTCTTCGCTGTGAACGTGGTCTGCATTCCTGTAAGGTATCATTGGTTCAGTTAGACTGAACACATACTGATTCTAATTATAGATTACCTTCCTGTTCTATCCAGAGACGAAGGGGCGCGCTCTAGAGGACATGGACGCTCTGTTCTCGAATGCTGTGGTTGGGCAGCAGGATGACCTCAGTGAAGAGACGGAGATTGTCATCCCCAAGAACAATAAGACAATCTCACTTTGAACTTGCTAAGCCCCCAACCCGAATGATCTCTGAAAGTTCCACTTGTTTGGGAGGTCAGCTCGGATAGGCTATCATTCATGGGTCATCTGACAGTACAGGCTAGATCACGAACATCACTCATAGGCAATTAGTCGACGATATAATCAGATATACATTTTCTTCTATTTCCATTGCCGTATTCTCAGAAATTACACGATACTTTCCCAAAGACACCAAACTCAATACCTTGATCGCCATGTATTCTTTTTTTCAGCGATGTATGAAAGTTGACCATGCCCAAGCTTTGTGAAGATCCTGTCACTGGATTCATATCAAAAGCACCGCCTCCAAATCCGACGTGCCAACCAATGTTTCAGCCCCCGTAGGACAAGATCCAACTGCGGCTGACCGAGTCGCCTCATATCGTATGATACCAGCAAGGTTCATCCCGCCTAAGCGGCTGCTAGTGATGCTGCAAACAAAAAGCAACTCGAAGGGTGGGTATCGCGGCCCGGAATGCGGGTCTAGCTTGCAGCTCACTAGAGGCGAATCACATACAACTATCCCGACTCCACATCCGTAGCTAGGTTCAATATTACATATAGTCACTATGCCTGACTAGCTTCGGGAATATGCAAGCAGGATTCCACCCGCATTATGGGGGGACCGTACCCCTGATGGACTTGCCTGATGAGGAGATCGGCTCGAGCGGGAAGATCTAAGGCCCAGATCTTCACAAGGATTGATTACCGCTGGTCAGTGAAGCTCTAGTTACCTAATCGACGGCTGGACCTTCTGGGACCTCAGTCGCTTTTCCCGATCCCGTGTTTTCATCTTGGTCAACGTCGTCTCTCCCTTCATCCGTAGTCTCCCCTCTTTGAGGCGGCTGCACGCGCATCTCTACCCGCAACAGTTCCACTTCCAGGATCGGGGTACCTATCGGCAGCTTCGACTTGAGCTTGTCCTGTTCCAGGTCGAAGTACAACGCCCAGAAGTCCCCCTCCTTGACAGCCACGAAGCCCTCCCAGCCACCGAATGTCAGGCGCCGGTCTTGTCGCGTGCAGTCGTAAGGTCCGGAATAGTTCGGTTCGGCCCAGGCGCGCGTGCCAAACTTGACTTCGTAGCTGCTGCGATCCACATATATCCAATTCATGATAGGCGGCTCGTCGCAGATGGTGGATACGAGACCTGCGTATTTGGCGTCGGGAAAGGCCAGAAAGTAGCCGGCGAAGGGATGACCAAACGGCACATCAGGATCTGTGCCAGTGTCGATATAGAGCTGCATACCATGCGTATTAGTAGACTGGGAACAGTAGGATGCAACTAGGCACCTACCTTGTCCCCTGAAAGGACCACACTTCTTCCCTCCAAGATGCGGCCGTACTCGGAGGATTTGGGGCAATGGATGATAAGATTGTTCTTCCGGCTTCGGTGCTCATCTCTCTTCGCACGGGATTGTGTATGTCGAATTGCCTCTGCAGCTCCAAACACTGCGGAGAAGGCAACGATGAATGTGGCCATGGCTTTTCTTGGTCGTCACTGAGTGATCACTCTAGAATAGTATCAGAACTGAAGGTTGCAAGTAGGACTGCATCGACAAGTGAGCGCAGGTGAATAGAAAGTGCGGTCAATCAAAGTCAAGGCATCCGGGTGTCTGCAGGATTCTTCTGGATGGTTTACTCCAGCATAATCGAGCCGCTGTCAAGTGAAACTCGACTGTTCGCTTAATGCTGGGCCCTAAAATAGAAATATAGGCTATTCAGCCACCTTAATATCACCGCTCCTCCGGCTCTTGCCGCCAAGGTATTGTGGTAGGAAGCACATGGGAAACTCCATGTTCGAATCTAGCATAACCTGGCGAGAGGTCACACAACATGCGGCAACGACCGCTGCGTATCGTATTATGGTACGACAACGAAGATCCCTGTTACACAAGACGCCGCCCAGAGTCTCGACCGTTTCAAGTCATGACTTCGATGTTGAAAAGCTGAATCTTGATGAGTTGTCTGGCTTTTCAGTGAAGATTACTACACTGTTTATGCATGTCACCTGCTCAAGCCTCTCCATCTAGTCGCGTTGGTGGCTGGAGTAGATGCAGACGAAGCAATGACCGGCAGAGAAGATCGGCAAGCAACGAAAAAGGATGTGAGAGGCCAGCTCGACGTCCAGGTGGTTATCGGTGAGTCTACAGATATATAAAGAGTCTCTTTTTCGAGAATATTTACCATAAAGCAAGACTCCAACGCATCGCCTGGAGAAGACCTTCACAGCTTCTCATAAGCTGAAAGAAAAGACAACCAAATCTCGCCAAACATCAGTGGCGTCTTTGATAGCTTGTCACTTCACGACCGTTGCACATTACCATATCAACGTACACTGGTTAAAGGAAACAAGCTGTCTTCTCATCAGCGATCACACCTCATCGGCGAACGCACCTCGAGCTCCGAGTCGTTGCATTCACTAAAGAGGAAGCCAAAGAATCCAGCACTGCGACTTCACTCACCATCCTTCGAGGAGTTCGATTTGAAGGGCCTTTTCACCTTGCCTCCAGAACCAATCACGATGTCTTCTCCGTAACAAGCCTCGCATTCGTATTGGCCAAAGCTATCAGCAGTTAACAATTTATTAGAGCCAAAACTGACCCCTTGGGCCCCACCAAGGGTTTTTCCGATACGGCCAAGGTCGGCCCCTTCAGCAGCGAACAGGGGCATTCCCAAGGCCTTCCTATGCCAGGACTTTCCGGAAAAGCTAATGGTCCTGTGGGTAAGTGAAAGTGCTGAAATATGTCGTTATTGTAGTCAGTACTGATTATTGGGGTCAAGGAAATCTCCTGAAGGGACCCGTAGACGCCAATGGAAAGCTCAAGGATGCAGCGCTCATGGTTGGAATCAAGCTTGACCTTGAAGCTGAAGTTCATCTCACTGCAAGAGTTCGCGGAGATATTTTGATTGGGCTGTATTGAGCACAGATTTGAGCACAGGATCAGCAGTGGCAACAATTAGGCAGTATCTTGGTCGGAATCACTGGCCACATGGATCGTCAGAAAATGGAATGGGTGACCAACCATCAATTATTTATGCAACCAAGCCATTAGGCTTTACACTTCTCTCGCTGGAGGTGGACCTTATATAATTTGCAACTTCGCCCAGACCCATCTCCATCTTCAGGAAGACATTCAGGGCTTCCGGTTGCGTCCCATTTAACTCTGCACACTCGCAAAGCATTGCAAGGTGTTGCAAAGCCTCCACGTTGGATTTCAATCCCCAATGAATGATTGCAATGCAAACTCTCGCCTATGCAGCGACCCGTGCCGCATTCAAGGATCCACTTGATTGCCTGAATTCGATCGTCAGCTTTGAGCCATTCTGGACCTCTCAGGTTCGCCGTCCCATACTGGCTGGCTCGAATTGAATGTGGTATGGAAATAGAGAATAAGAATACTAGTTTGCAAGAAAATACCTGCACTAATCATTGATGTTGCTCCATGGTACACCATGATCATTGAGGAGAGAAGGCTCGGTCTTAGTATCAACTACGTCCCTCCTCCGCCGTGCAATATAGGTGGCTTACCACTATCTTCGCATTGCTCCCCCTCCAATATGAGCATTCCTATGATCGAAGAGTCAACGAAGCACCCTCACTTTTTTGAAGCTATATCGTCAAACCATGCTGACATATAATTACTCCAACACGAAATGCCTCTTCTCATGCTGTGAGTGATTTATTTCCCCAAAAGATCCGTATTAATTTGTTGCAGTTCTTACATTCCTCGCGTAGGACAGATGTCGCGACTGTAAGGGTATGGTATTTATGTTGTTGTTGCGCTGGAGAGCTATCCTCTCCAGCGCCCTCTACTCTATCTTATATACTATACGCACGGACCATGTGGTCTGTGCGCGTCCCTACAGGACGCACTGACCACGTGGTCCGTGCGGGGAAACCCCGTCACATGACCGTGACAGCGACGGAGCGACAAGAGAGCTCGAAGGGGAGCAACCCGGAATGTAGGGGTGTCGCCTCGGCGACAGCTGTGGTTATGCTCTTCAAGAAAGGTGATGAAGCTCTCTCTCTCGCTACCAAGTATTGCATACTAGCTAACAGCAATATCTGTGCTTTCACCAGTCTTTCCAGGCTGTTAGAAAGGTTGATTATACGTGAAGCAGACCCCCAGGCGTAACTCGTCGTTCAGACGTGGTCGACACAACAAACCGTGAATGATTTCCTCTATAGTTTCTACAGGGAGGAATACACTCAACACCTCGGGTTTGGTGTTATTGACCTCTGCTTCCTCGCAAAAGGCTTCCAAGTGATAAAGGGCTGGCTCATAGGCCCTGATGGTCCATTGAATCAGTGTTGTGCGAATCTCTGGCCACGCGATAATCCAATGCTCCTTGAGTGAGCCGGTAGTTTGTCTGAACTCTATGGTCGGCATCGCGTTCTTTTAAATTTCCTGGAAAGGGTAGTGCCAAACCTTATAAGCTCCCCTTATGAGATCACGCAGTAGCTAAGCCATTGCCTCAGCGGTCTGGCATTGCGTAATCTCAGCGACGTCTTCGCTCAATCCGATGTTGCGGCCGGGCAGATTTCGTGGCACAAACTTATTGAAATAAAAGGAAGGACTCGACTCGCTTGCGGTGCTGCCACGTGCAATTCGTGGATGCGGCCTTGGCCGTAAGCAATGATCGTGATATTTTCTTCGGTTCGAGTGCAAAATGGTCAATATGACATTTGCACAGAATAATGTCGCCGCAATATTCTTGAATTGACCATGGTCGAATCAGACGGTGCCAATGACCACATATACATGAAATCCAGAGGAATGTGGTGTCGCCAGAAGAAATCTTTTCTTCATACGCGAAGCTACGTCTTCGAGTTTTCTCGCCTGAGTGGTAGGCCGACGATGAAAGCCCTAGTTTGATCGGATCAAATATTTGAGGTTTCCACGGGAATCTTTTATTGAATTCCGGCAACTGCGTGAGCGTTCGATGTATTGCCAAATACAACTCCTTTCAGCATCTTCCAGAAATAATGAGTCGTCCTTAGTGACGGCCCAACGATGGTACGCCGTATCGGCTGTGTTGGCAGCATTGCGATGGTAAGGTTCTGACACAGCGACATGGCCGTCATTGATTTCTATGCCATTCTCCCAGGAAAGCGCCCGAATCATTCGACATGTTTATTCTTGTAGATGGAACTCTTTATCAAAATTAGGGTGATATAATCTGATACCAGGGAACAGCACTACTATGACTCCAGGGTACTGAGCTGTGAGCGTATTGTGGTCTTCGTTTGCCTCCTCGAAACGTGCGATGGCCAGGAATTCTAGCTCAACCCCCATGGTAGTTGGTATAGCCGCCATTTCCAATTTCTGCTTGGTAATGCGAAGAATCGTTAGTTACGGTGTATTGGAACTGTGCCCAGGATGTGAGACCGGACGATCCTTCGCAATATCTGAATAACAACCAGGTCAGCATGGCTAATCTCAGCAGTGGAATAAACATCCTACCTTGGGGACTTGTCGAGGCAGAGCTCTCACTCGAAGCCTGTTGAACGCCGAAGCCATCGGGCCTGAAAGTGACCTTGGAGGTCATTCTCAGACTGGAACTCGGCATCAATTGGTTAGTTGGCATGGAGAATTTTCGTGAAGGAATGTGGAAAGAAAAATTTCACATCAGCCTAGGAGCCGGCGAATCGAAGTGATATGGAATCCAAGCCTGTGACAAGATTTCTCTTGAAACGTTTGTGAAGAGGTGGGGTGCAAAAGGAAAATTCTTCGCCAATAACTCGCCAGGCACTGTTTCACTAGGCAACACGAGTCATAAGGCCAATACTTTAAGAATTGACCCGAAATAACAATCAATAATTGAAAGGTCAACGATAGTAGCTTCCATTGAGCAGTAGTGGCATGAAGTATTGTCGTGATATCCGTGCAAGGTTTTCACCATAGTATGATAAACAAGAGGTGGGTTTTGCTCAAGACCACAACAGCTCACACCAAGTACGGGGTAAATTAGATAACAAAATTATCACAAAAAATGTCTATTTTTCATTTAAGGACACCCTTTGTAGCACCATCTCGGTCTTGTGAGAGAAAGTGGCTCTAGCCTGATTGCGAGCCTGGGAGGCATTGAACACACGTGTGATGAAGTGGTAGTTTCTAGTTTGACGTCGTGGTGGTGATATTAGTACTTTGGTCTACTTTGTGTTTTGGAAGCTTTACTATTGTTCGTCTGCGGATGCATGAAACTGTAGAATACATGATCTGGACCTGATGAAAAACTCTATTCAAAGCCAGAAGGCTGCTGCTTTAAATGTGAGAGCAATATCAATTGTTTGTGCAGATTCTTTGCCACACTAGACATCTACTCTGCTAGCATCAATATGGCCACATGGGGGTGGCCAAACATCTTCTTTTACCTGATATTCATCGGATGTGTTATCTTCAATGCTCCGTGGCGTTATGACAAACCCATTGGGCACGATATGAGCAATGCGCCTCGTTTGCTATTGACTGCACGTTTCCTGCAAACTTTTTACTCATCTATACACTATATAGAACAAAAGTATTGCTATTGGTTACTTGTTGCTAGGTATGGGATGCGTGAAACCTTTTCTGACCAAACTCACAAGCTCTCTTTGATGTCATCTGCTTTTGCAAGATGAAGTCAATAAGGCTGGCCAGTGGATGCAACACTGTTGCGAACGTTACCATTGAGCTTGAAACTTGAAACTGGTCTATTCAATTAACTCAGAGAACCACAAAACTACTCTCTCACTGAAAATTAAATTGCTATTTACTATTGTCCGTAGGTTTCATATGGTTGATAAGTTCTCTTTGTCTCCGTGCGAGGCTAGATCCAATCGGCTCAGAGTTCGATGCTTTTGCCTAAAACCAGAAACTTAACAAGACCAATTTCTAAGACTTTGTAAGCAAGCGGCAATAAATTTGCGCAAGAATACGTACTTGGCAAGGAGTTTGGTTATGTTTCCAAGCATGTACCATCTTGAAACAAACTGTGTTATACTGTTACGATGAATAAGGCAGTCCACTTCTTTTTAAGCAACCCGTAATCAGAGGGAAAGAAAAAAACCATCACTTTGCTTCCAAACCTTGTATTTGTTTTCTCACGAATATTTGGATAACAGCGCGCATTTCCACATCTTCACTGTTGCGCCCCCACAATCACCTCACTAAATTCATTTGTCAAGACGGATCCGAGAACGATTGAGCTTATTATATTTTCCTTGGCAAAGAAGAACAAAATTCAAACACTACATTATGGGAAAACCAATTTTCTCTTTCGAATTTTCGTTTTATCCACCCCCGTGAATTTTTTTCAATCTCTACCTCGGCACAACGATATTACAACCTACACATCAACGCAACTACGGTTTATTGCCTCAAGATGGGCAACAAGAACAGTCATATCGGTACCTTGACACGGGGAGACCTTCAAGGAAGAGATCCACAAACGCAACCTCGTGGACACAGCAAGGTTGACATCGCTCTTGATGGGGATCTGGTCATCAGAGTTGGAAATATCACTTATTTCCGAGAAAACAACAACTTGGAGAGTATTCCGGAACCCACATACTTCAGGGTTCGTTCTACTTGCGTAGCGACGATTTCTGGAGAGTTCAAAAGGCTCATTGACGACCAGAAGAAGAGACAAAACCCTAAGGACGGGGCGGATGTATTCCTACCTGAAGATAATTCTCTGGCTGCTCGGCTGGTTTTCGACATTGCCCACGGTAACAAGGACAAGATTCCTCATAATCTGCTTGAAGCAGATGAAAATGGCGAGTTAGTCCCAGATCTCTACCATCTGGCGAGCTTCTGCCATCGGCACAATTGCTCCCGTCTTCTAGGAGATCAGCTGTCTGTTTGGATGAGGCAGTACCGCGAAGTCGACCAGGCGGCAGACGAGATAGATTGGGAAGACTGCGAGCTAAAGGGATCACACATGGACTACGAGGAGGGTATGTTTAGCGCGCTGGTCTTCGGCGATGTTGAATACTTCCGTATGAACGTCGACATGTTGGCCAACGTCTATGAGATCAATAATGTGGGCTCCACTTGGGTCTCGGACGGTGCCACGGCGCCCGAAGGGTGGGGGAACCTTCAGGAAATTATAAAGTCACCATATGTACAAGGTGATTAAACTGCTCATGATTACAGGAATTGGACACAGACACTGACTTTCATCTTCCAGATTACATTAGAAAAGCTCGGCTAGAGAAGATCAAGCGGTTGATTCGACCCATCCACCAAATCCTCAGTGAGGCAGATAACCATGCTCCAGGCCCCCATCTGCGGTGCCAACGCCCGGCGTCATCTGATGCGCCCATATGCCAACATCAACTGATTCACTCCTTGACTGGCGAACTATCAAATAGTCGTCTATGGCCTCCGTCAAGCATCAATGATGTTACGGAGAGTCCTCTGCAACTCTACCATATTCTCCGCCATATGCAGATCAGGCCAACCATTTTGCATAGGGATACCTGCACGGTCAGTACCGAGTCGTTAGAGAGGTGTTTGAAGTCGTATGGGCCTTTCGATCTATGGACGATCCCGCTGAACTTTGGGCTTCAAACATTGTTTGATTCATAGGCTTATTCATTCGGATTGAGGTTGAGCCATATCAGGAAACCATGGAGTCTGAGGTTATCATCATCGACAAAGATGGCGATCTGCCTTTGCAAGTGGCTAAAGGATACGACCCCGACGCTCTTACGACAGAAATTCGCGTGTGCTCCCGGACACTGATGCGGGCGCCATGAATGCTGCGACGCTTGATCCTTCTGAACAAAACGGCGGACTCGATTTCCTTGATGCTCTTTGTCTATGTCATCGATGACATGGAGGATCTCCTAGAGATTGCTCGTAGTCTTTTCGCCGACGTGCTCGTCGGGCCCGCCGCAACACCGGAATACCTCTATGGCCTCGTTACCCTGGCGAACAAGTACGATATGGTGCATCTCTTGCGGCCCTGGGCTGTGGGCTGGGCTTCTTTCGGACGAAAATACACGGCAAGAAGTTCCTCGGTGTCCAACTTTTGCGACTGGCAGAGTATACAGGACGAGCAGCATCTGGTGGTCGCATGGGTTCTTGGCGACAGGCCCTGATTCATACGCCTGGTGAGGCTCCTTGCAATGCAGAGCGAAATCGACGACTCGGGCCGCATCGTCCCTTCTCAGGCCTACGGTACTTCCGGACGCCACCTCTTTCAAAGTCTCGATGCGCCTACGGCGGCACTAGGTATACTTCTGATTTCCGATATCGCTAGATCGAACAAGATAACTGATCTTCATTCAGAATTGGTCGGACAGACACGCCTGGATCTTCTTACCTCCATGCTGGAGCGCGTGGAAGCTGCGATACGCAGCCTAGCAGCCTCGACCTATGCTTTTGACAAATTCTTCAGGGCCTCGCCATCGTCAGACCAGGGGCCAACCGAAGATAACATCGTCTTACTCGGAACCTTGAAAACAAATCTCAGCTGGATAGGCCTATATCCAATACCCGAAGCCGAAGTATGGCCGTATGGCTCGTATTTGAAGGTCACTTCATTGCAGACCTTATCAATGGATAATAGATAGGTACTCACAGCATGCACTTTCTAGCGGCATAATTATTTAGGCTGACGGGGCAAGCCATGAAGGCAGCCTTGAAACCAACTTGTCTAGGTACCCACGATGAAGAAGTTATCCATGGGAATGTATGACTACGCCCTCTACGAGGAGTTGATAGACATAATAGTTATACCTTCGTTGATGATTGTCTCTCTTGCAAGGGTGCTGCTGTACATGATGGCCCGCCGGGTCCTTGAAAGTTGGAAGCAGGGGGCTCCTGCATGTGAACGCGCCACGTGCTTTCATACCTGTAGAACTCAAAAGTTCTGTTGACAATCATCTCAGGCTCGTCAAATAGCACACCAGCCAGCTATCAAGCATACCTAACAATTGTCCTGAGCAGTCGCATCTGGGTTTTATATTGTTCTTCTATACTTGGCATTTTGTTCGCAACATTCAAGTTATCATGATGGAACATACCATATTGCCAGGTCTTGAGAAGTAGTATACGGTGGGTGCTCTCGCAGGGAAGGTGCAATCATTTCGGAGCGCAACAAACGCAGGCAACATCCCTGCCATCCACTCGATCGACAGCTCCTCTACCCTAGTCTCCTCCTGTGTAACAAAGGAAAATCAACCTTACTCAATTAATTCCATCTTGATCAACGAAGTCATCTTGTGGTAACCGAACAGGATCGTGACTGTGGTGAGTTACTACCCTGTGGTCGCAACCGCGTTGAGCCCGTCAAAGCGCATGCTCAACGTGTTTGCAAATTAATTCATACCCAACCCCATGCAAGCCCGCAGCAATCTGGCAGGAGCTTTTTGGAAAAATCAATTTCAAGCGGGGGACCTCCGACCACTGTCGTTGTCGCCAACCAGTTTCATATTTCTTTTTCAAACTGTGAGCCATCACCCGCAACCAAAATTTTCACAGAAATTCGGGACTCCAAGACCGCTTCCCTCCATCACATCACACTAGCACAGCTCAGCCGGCCATGGCGTCCGTGACGACCATTGACGAAGAGGGCGACCTGCTCCTTCTAGTCGGCAGCGAGCTGTCTGCAGATGGAGTGTGCCCCGAGACCTTCAAAGTCGACTCCAGGACCCTGTGTCGCGCATCCAAAGTCTTCAAAGTCATGCTGCGGGGACCCTTCAGCGAGGGCAAAAAACGCGACTGCGATAGCGAGTGGCTTGTGAAGCTGCCTGAAGACAGGCCCAAACCCATGACCAGAATACTCGAGATCATTCACGGCAACTTCAATGACGAGCTCCCCAACCTCAATTCCGACGTGCGAGCTCTCTACGAGCTGACGATATTGACGGACAAGTACAATCTCGCCCACCTCTTGAAACCCTGGGCATCTCAATGGGCTTGTAAAGGTCGTAATGACACTTTGCCGTTCTCAAGCTGGGATGCATGCAAGACTTTTGATAGGCCTGTGCTGGAGCAATACATATGGATTGCTTGCGAACTCGGTGATATGGCCTGGTTTACGCAGTTGTTAAAAATTATGGCGATGCGTAACGATATCGACGCATGCGGGGAGCTGATTGGCACGTTCGAGAGCTCCCAAGAACCCAAAGACGCCTATTGTATGTATACCTTGAATATGGACGACTTGTGTTTTTCAAACTAACAGATGCGAATAGACATCATCAAAGAACTTCGGCTGAAATATCTCAAATCAATGCTGGGACGCTTTGAAGACGCAGTGGAACATCTTGTCAACTCTGAGCCGAGCACCGATCCATATTACTCGTGCCAAAAGTGGCCCGAGGACATGGTGCATACTATCTACACCCGGCGTGAAATCGAAAACTGTAGAGCCTTACTTCTGGGCAGTTTGATCATGTGTCTCCGCAAGAAAGACTTGTGGCCGATCCCGGACGGACAGTCATACTGCAGCAGCCCAGCTGATCTGAAGGAGCACATGATAGAACTGAGGGCCAAGGCGCCCGAAGGACACTCGGAATGCGGGACTGATATTGGTGCAACCCTGGCACGAAAAAAAGTAACTTGTGGAATAGACGACCGGAGACGAAAAGACATCATGGACAGACTGGCTGCCATTGAGGTCCAATTAAGCGATGTACAGAAACGACATCTCCAGGCACAAGCAGAGAAATCAGGCCTAAAACGCGCAATCAAAGGACTGGAATAACGGGATCTTAAATGACCGGGCGAGTTCAAGGGTCGAGGGGGCCCTAAAAAGAAGGCATTCAAAGGTACTAGCAAAACAGCGTCATCAGAGTAGCAGGGTGCGTCCCTCAAATTCATAACATATCTGCTATCTCTGGCAGTATAGACCCAGAATAATAGGGGAATTGCGACGCATGTTACTTTCCCAATGGTATCAATTGCATTCCAGACATGAGCGAAGAACCCCTCAGATACAAAATGCTGCTTAACTATTCGTTGTTACGATATGTGATCGTGTGTGCGCGCATCACTAATCAAGGCCCATAGTCACGTCATCCCCGATGCCCCAGCTCTCCTGCTCTCTCCTACTGCCCTGGATCTCCAACTCGAGCGCCGGCGTCAGATCTCCCTGACCATCTCTCACGCTGCCGGTCTCGCTCGTCCTTCGGCTCTTTCTCTTCTCTGTACCCCCCGTCGATTCGCCGGTCTTCCTCCTTCGAAGAGATGGAGCCTTCGAGGGCGCGCTACTGCCGGTACCTGGGAATCTCCACCTGCTGTTTGACTTGGAAGATGTTGACAATACTGAAACGCCATCTGCGTCTTCGTCTTGGAATGGGTCTGAATTATTTGATTTCGTCGAGTTGGGAAGTGAGGATGAGAGTGCTGCACCCGCCTCTGACGCTTGCTGTGCTGAGGCATTGGTTCGAGGTGGAAGTTTGGGAGGCGCTGGTGACGTGGATGGTTCGGCTGAAGCACCATCTACTTCTGGTGACTGTTCCTGCTCGTCACCATCTACCTCGACGAGCTCGGCATCGCGAAACCATTTACGCCGACGTGTCCATTTGCCCCAGCCGTCTACGCCTCGGCGTCCGTTGTTCCACTATAAGTTTATGTTAGTGATTGCTCCCCAGCGCGAGGACGAATTGGAAACGAACCTTGGTATCGTAGTATATCCAACCATTCTTTCCCGCTTCACCATCATACTCCGTCTCTTCCTGGACATCGCCTGCCCCATCCACACGCCATTTACTATCTTTTACCCATCTCCATTTTGCGACACCATCGTCTACCTCTGGGAGCTCGAATTGGTCCCTGGGCGGCACTGCATTATTGTGCTCATCCGTCCATGCCGATCTCTCATACGCAAAAACACTATTCGTCCATCCCAGGCCGACCCAACGCCGCTGATTCTCGTATATGATAAACGTGAACCTAACTCCTGTTTCTTTCCCAGAGTTGGATCCGCGGTTCCGCCTGATAGCTGCTGTGAGTGCAGAGTGCGACTGTGATTTCTCCAGCTTGGCCGTCTTGTCCGAGGTCGTTGATAGGTCGCCCTGTTTCCCATCCTTCACATCCTGGCCGGGTTTTTTGGGACCTTCAAAATGTAATCCGGTTGTGAATCTTGCAAGTTTTCGTACAGCTGCGCTTCGCCATAATAATGTACGCGTGACCCTGGAAACCCGAGAATGCCACGTCAAGACCAATGTCCCAAACACCATAATAACCCGTTTGGTGGTTATGATTCTCCAGGGCGGTAGTGTCAATGCGACCCAGAAAGGAGTAATGGCAAGTATTCGGACGAACAGCGTTGTGAGAGCAGGTCTCGTAGTCGCACTCGTCGCCGTGCGCTGTGTGCTCAGGAAGTCGGTCAGCTCGAGCATTGGCTCGAGCAGAATGTTACACCTCGTCGTTAAGACCTTCAACGTCTCCACAATCTCGTCCAACGTCTTCTGATGTCGTGTACTGGTGATCTCGCTTGTGTTTCTCTGGTGCGAGGTCGTGTTACCACCGCTGGTGTTGCCACTCGGGACGGGTGCGTTCCCTTTCGCCTTCTTGCTTGTCGCGTTGTTCGTAACCCAGCTTGGATGTTCCGCCCATCCGCTGCTGCTCAGCGGACTGTATCGCCGCCCGTACATACCCGCGATTATACCTAGAACGGTGATAATCGGGCCAGCCCAACGCACGACCACGTCGCCATATTGTACCGTCGCCCAGAATACAACAACCAGCAAGAAGCTTTCCCACGGGTCGCCGCTTGACCAGCTCAACAAGCCAGCCAATTTGTTTAATGGCAGTAGGAACGGATGACTGTAGGCCAATGCCCTTGTGACCTGAGGCGGCGTTGCAAGAAGTAGCGGCGACTTCTGGTGTACTAAGATGGTTGATCGTCTTTTCGCGGCATTCGCAGTGGTAGATAGGTTCGAGGACGAGAAGGCGGCATAAGTCGCCTGAGGTGCAGCGCCGTAGGGGCTGTTCGTGTTCTCGAATGCGGGTGAGCTGGTACCGACGCCATCGAAGTCGCCGCCGCGGGGCGCGGATTTCGGTGTCGACATCTGGGTCAGCCAGGGCGTGTCCTGTGTTCAGCGTGTTCAGCGAGCGACGGACATGGTATGGTGAAGGCGACGGTGAATGGAAGGTGAGGTGTGGGCATCATTGGCTGGCCTATGGGTGGGCTTGAGGTAAAGCTTGCGACCAACGGACGGGCGGTGCCTAGCTAGAACGGCGTGTCGTCACATAGAAGGCAGCCTCGGCCGCCGGACTCGTAGGCAGCAGGGCGGGGAATAGGAGTGGGCACCAGAGACTCGATTCAACGACAAAGACACATGGGAATGATAGAGTATTAGAGAAGACGCATGCTCACCAGCGCAGCCATGAAAGCAAGGGAAGAAGCAGAACCGTCTCGAGCGCGCGCGCCTGCAGCACCCTCCCGATATCAGTTACAGCCCACTCTTCACTGCAACCCGTGTCGCGACGTCATGGAGGGGCGGTATTGCAAGGTACTGTAATGTAGTGCTGGAGCCTCGGACAAGGCTGCGACGCTGGGTGGATTCCCTATGTGCAGATTAGGCCGAACAGTGCCATCCGCCTTTGGAGTGCAGTGAGCTGTAGAAATATTCGATTTGCTTACAGTTACCAGAATAACGCAGAGAGTGTTGTGCGCTTTCGTTGGAATGGGACCACGGTCAGCCGGACAAGAAGGGCAGACATTCATCCAACGCGCCGGGGGTGGAGCCCACTGTAACCGACGCTATCGCCGCCGAGGCGTGCTCGGCACCTTTCACATGCTCAAATGGTAGGACAAGCTAATAAAGCAGCTGTTCTGCGTACTCGCAAAAGGAGGGATGCAGTGCTCCCAGACACGGATCGGATCCAGTTACAGTGACGTGCTCTGGGGATCAACAACCTCGACACCCTTTTCCCACTTAATGGGCTGTGTACCGCGGGTCATTGTCAAGTGACCATAACAACCTGAAGGCGTCATATATGTTTGTAGACACCTTACACAGCAATAGTCGGGATTTTCTTAATCAACGCCACACGGCATTTGGAGGCACTTCAAAAGTATCGCATTAGAACAATTTGAATTGAATTGAGATAACATTGTAATCGTGTGAAGCGCTTTGCTGCAAAAAGCTCAACAGACTCCTGGGTATCATTGTCCCAGTACCGACCATACTCCGTAACAGACCATTGCACAAACAACGTCCTTGAGAGCCCCGTTCCATATTCCATAATCAGCCAACGCTCGTCTTAAGTTTCAACCCTAACTTTCTTCGTTCATTCCGCAGCCAATCAACAAACTTCCGGGCTTGGACTTTGCCACTCGAGATCCTCTCATCTCCCTTCTTGCGGTCGAACATTATCGTAGTCGTTTCGTCGTCTTGGGCTATGGTTATAACGCTATTGCCGGGAAGCGATTTCAGATGAAGACTCCCCCAAAAAGCAGCATCGATACGAACGTCGACCGGGCCACCTGGAGCAGACTGCACCTTGTTAGACTCGCAATCGAAGAGCTGAATCCCATGCTCTTCTGGGCTGGGGCGTGTCCAGTCAACCAAGATTCCAGCGCGTTGGTGCTGATACAGGCTCAACTCAAAACGATGGAGCATATACGGACTACCCGGGACTGAAACAGAAGCGATTGGGGAGTCCCCAGTCGGCTTGGAAGAGCCCGGCAGGCTGCGCAGCTCATGCTGCTTATTAGCCATGGCTAACGGATCATCCTGTGCTTCCTTCGTGTCAGTTAAAGCTCCCGTTGTAGACTCAAATGAGCTTGGCAAGCCCGATTCCCGCCGTAGGGGATGCTCGTGCTGTTGAGAACTCTCAACTGGAAGAGTGTTAATCACACTGGAAGCAGTAGGTACGAGAGCCGAGACTCCAACGACTGGAGGCATCGAGAGTCGATGTTGCGCTTGAGCTATTCGTTGCGTATTCAACTTCTGCACCGGAGCCTGTCCCGTCGTTATCGGCATAGAAGCAGCTCGTGGTTCTGAAGCATTCTGCTTGCGAGTCTGATCGCCCTTGTCCATGTTTATCACAACAGGACTAGACTCTTTCATTGTCCGAGCTTGCTTGGCCCGCCGATGCGCAGGACCGAGATCCTTCAAGGTATGGTCATCCAAAGCTGTGCCTGAAACTATGTCCGCTATAGATGATTTCTGAGTCCTTGTTGGAGAGGTGCTTGTGGCTGGTTCCGACCTGTCCTCGCTTCGTAGCTTATACACAGATGACCAGGCTTTCCCCTTTTTGAATAGCTCTTTCACGTTTATACCCCCTGCCACATCCAAGTCGGTGTCAGTGTCAGTGTCATCACTACTGTCATTCTTAGTTGACATCTGGTAGTCTTCATCACCGGGTATTTCGCCTCCCCTTTCAATTAGTGCCTGGAGCTCTTGGTCTACCCAGTCCTGGGAACCGGGTTGGGATTCATCCTCAGCTAAGCTCTGGAACTCTGAATAGGTTCTCTTAGTAGATGGGTTTTGGATCTCGCTCTTCTGCGCAGTATTCCGGACCTCAGAATCCCTGGATGCTCTCGACATCCCGGGCTGCCATGGAACTAAAAACAGAATTAGCATGAGAGCGGATAATCGCCTAGCTCGCTTACTTAGCTGGTTCTTCTTTCTAGCAATTTCCCTATCCTCCCAACATGGATAACCTTCTCTTTGGGCGATATAATTACGCGCCTCGTTAAATGCACGCTCCTTGTAGCCCTTCTTTTTTGGTACATGCTTCTTCCCTATAGGGAATCTGGACAGTGACTTTCCTGCGACCCAAGCGTAGGAATTGTGGTCGTCAAAAAACATGACGGGAAACTTTCTTTGTTTGATCTTGATCGCCATGCCGCCATCTTGGTAACCTGGTGCCCATCCCACAATCTTATCCATCTCATCACTATAAATATAGCACTTGGGAGGTTCAGAGTCCTTCTCCAGGAGGGTGGTATCTACGAGCCTCTTGACAGGTACAAGCCCGTCCGCGGGTGGAAGTCCCTGCGTGAGATCGTCCCAACCTAAGATGATAACGGGCCAAATTGACGTTTGTATCTCGCCATCCACCTCTTCAGCAAAATCGCAATAATATGCATAAAATGGCTTGGGGTTGGTAATAATTTGCCGGTTTGTCGAATTGAGCTTGTTCCCCGGTATATCCTCTCTTGACTTTGGGGAATCTTCAGAATCTTGACTGGAAGGAAAGGACTTATGATCGAGTTTCTTTTGGCTTTTGGCCACCGCTGATACCGTCGTGAAGGGATATTCGACTTTTTTGCCGAGTCCTTTGGGTATGTTTTCGGGAACGTACCCGTGGTTGAAAGCGAGATTCACTTCCGCGTTGTGGGTTGCTTGCAGTTCCTTCGTGCAATCAACAACGCGGAAGCCCAGCGCTTCAAGGGCTGCCTTTTGATGACGATTCGGAAAATTGTGGGATGGTGAGTTCAAGTGTTTAGCCGCAGCGCTTAGTGCAGATTGCTTAAAATGCAGGCGATGCTCTTCACAATATAGAACATACCAATGCCTGGAGTTGGACGGATATTCTATGATTGTGTCCCAATGGCCGTCCTCTGTCGCACGGCGACGAACTTCTTGATACGTGGTTGTTCGGCCATCAACATCCGGGAGACGAACAGTTGCAGCAGCCCCATCCTCTTGGTCAACATCATGGCAAGAGCGAGGGCGTTTGGCTTTCTTAGAAAGGTCTGAAGACGTTCTGCGTTTTTGGGCTTGGTCACGACTTAGTCCCTGGATTCTCAGCATTAGTCGATGCTGACCGTATGTGAGTTGTAGCCATACCTCGACCTGGATTTTGTTTGGTGGCGCTGATGCCGCCGACGGCTTGTACGGTGGCATGTTAGGCAACCCAGGTTGCTCGTCGCCTGCTTCAGGTTTTGGTGTGAGCGGGAGATTTTGGTCCAAGCTTGATACAGGCTTGAGATCGGATAGTTGCTGTTGTAACACAGCTCTAAGCCGTTTATCGCGGTCGTGTCGTTCTTGAAGATCCCGTTCCTGAAGCGCAAGGGTTTTATCCAAATCAGTCAACTTGGCCTGCTTTTCTGTCTCCAACGACTCCCACATATCCGGATCGGATTCTGCTCTTAATAAGCTCATATAATGCCGGCGGATTTTATCTTTCTCAGATGTCCAATGCGACCGAAGCCGCTCAAGCTCTTTGGCTCGATCGGATTCGACAAAGTCGAAGCTCGGTGGGGGATCCATAGCGCACGATACTGAGTCATCCCAAGGTGCAGCCTGGAACTTGGCATCTCAATTGAGCAGATATGGTCTACCACGGGACAGAATGTGAAGATGCGTGCGTTTGTTGTAACTTCCAGCGCGCAGTTGAAATTCCGGACCGACTGATATTTCCGGGGCCCTTGGTGACCCCAGTCCGTGGCTGCCCAGGTTTAGTTGCAAGAGCCTAATTTAGCGGCTTGTTGCACCTAACTTATGGAGGTGCGCAGCCAATTGCAGGCGAAAGTGCGCATGTGGGTAACGTAGATTTGTGCAATCCAACTGGAGTTGATTTCATCCCATTGGCTCCGAATGGCACGAGAACGACTTGTATATACAGCCTAGCTAGATGCTTTAATAGGTCGTCACGCCTTCTGTCGAGAGACAGTTCAAGTCCTGGCATCAACTCTACATGTCACAGCTAAATGTGTTGCGTCAAAGTAATTTCTTGCCTTTGCTCTAACTAGCGTGACGCACTTGCCGTGACACCTGTAATCTGGGTTGACCGCTTCAATTCAGACACTTTTCTTTGTTTAGTGCCCAATAATTGCGTCGAGACTTGCCGCGACCAAAGCCACGAAATCACGGAACCAAGTCTCAAACATGAGCTCAAACTAGAATTTTACATCGACGTGCTTAGTTAATGTCGCCTACTGTCGTCATACACTACACATGCTCTTATGTAGAACCTCTGTGGCTCTGCTATTTCAGCCCACCACGCGACAGTTACGCCTAAGAAGCCTGCTGCTTCGCCAATTCCACTCATGTTGGTTGCTTTTTTGACGCTCGACCATCAAATTCACTCTCCAAGCTTCCGTTGCGGAGTAGTCTCAATCTGCACTTCTTCTCCACCTATTTCCGAGGGGCAAACCCCAAGAATCGACCTAGGTCGGGAAAACAGAGCCCACTCGGAGAGCTAAGCTCGTGCAGCTATAAAATTGATCGCCAGGTCAATATGTGTTGTAAATATATCTCCCCTTAGCGGTCACACAGTTCATAGTATAACAGCTGATCCTGACATCGAATTGACTTTTAACCTTGACCATGTGTTCGTTGTAGCATTTTGTGGCAATGCCACTCCGTCTATAAGCAGCGAAGACTCCCAGTGCCAATGCCCAGCCTACACACTACCAGATATATACTATTCCATCGTCGCTTTCGTCATGATACGCAGCCGTGTTGCCACCCTTTTCCGATTTTTTCGTCTTCCAGCCCAGGCCTCGAACTGCAAAGTCGCTCATTTCCAATTCATTCATCCTCAACTCCGTGATTTCAGCACAACCACTACATTCCTCGCCACGGAACTCTTTCTCATCCTGACGAATGCCCATGGTGCAGCGACCAAAGCTAAGTCCTCTGCGCCGGGCCTCGCCGCACAATTGTTTGTTGCTTTTTTCGGCGATACATCGGCTACACGTTGGGCAAATCGACTGCATCTTGGTATCGCGGCACATGGCGACTTAGAGAAGGGGACGACAATCTCGACCGGCCGCTCTGTGACTTCGAACAAGGTTAGCGAGGCGTCAAGAACGGTATTGCGGGTGCCGACAATATACATTCTGTCATCAAGGTCCGAGCAAGTTCCGAACCTCAGTCAGACGTTCAGGAAATGTGAGTGCTCTCGGCCGCTACAGTACACGATCTCGTAATCCTAGTCCAGATGGGTTCAATATGCGAATACACTGGTTTAACCCGCTGTTTGAGATGATTTTGGTGGGTTGGTAAGGTATGCCAGCAGAGTAAACGCTCGTCCGGGGTCCTCTTGAACCCGTCTCTTCTGTTTTGCGTACATCATTCATGCCTTATTATATTCATTTCGATGCTTTTCTTGCTAACCTTTCCTCTATCTGTTAGTACATGTATGTATGCATCCTTTTGGTACCACAACAATACGAAAACTGCACAGGGATGACATTAATGATTGAAGTGGTGAGTCTGTACGATGCCGCCGAATGCGTTGACCTGATTGATATCATTTCCCGCAGATTGTCGTTGACATGTGCGTCTTCATCTCATGCAAGTAGACGTCTACCTGCAGCACAAAGGACCTCCTTTTCGTTGCGCGATCTATCACGGGCCCTCGGGGTCAGGAATGTCTACGTTCCATTAACGATTTGCGACGTGGGAAATCATTGACCTTGCATGTGTATCTCTCAATTGCCTGAAAGGTGAAGCCGCCAAACCCCGAATCATTTGCATATACCTACCGAAAGCACGGTTTTCTCGGCGGTGGAAAGGACTCGAGCAATGGTTGGACCGGCCCGCCACCGAGTCCCACATGCATACGACTCTTTTAGGTGCTGCGCTGGGACTCTCGAGTGGTGATCGACAACATTACTTCTTATTTCATAGGAAGACAAGAACTGCCGCTGAGCAGATCCCGCGAAGTTCCTGCTTGAGCAAGGCATCTATTGCTCTGGGTTCTTTTTGGTCACGAAGTCGAGGCGGCTACCCGGCCAGCCCACGAAATCTCATTTCGTAATGCACGAGTACTATCCCATGTGTGGCAAGCAAACCCACTGCACAACGATGTTTTTGGCAACTCGAATTGGCCGTCATGATACATTTGTGGCCGGATGTGTCAAGCCTTAGGGCCACTTGTCCTCATATCCCTACCTAGCCCGCACCCGAAAGCAGAATTGTGACACGAGCGAGGTAGCCAAGCAAAGCTCGATTTTCGTGTCCCACGTTAGCAACATTGAGGCTCTTCTCTATATTAGCCATGCTACACAATCCCCCAGCCGCATTCTCGCTGGGTTTAAACGTTCTGCTTTGGATCTCCAACGGGATTTGCTATTTCTGTTGTGTCCATAGACCTGCTGGGTACTCCACGGCGGGTACCCTTGTTGAACTGTGTGTTCTTCGGGAAGGGGATCTCTCACCCAAGAGGGCTGCACGAGCTCCGGCCACGAAACAACAATACAAAATAGCATAAGTTGATATGTGGTGGTCTCGATTGGTGGCATGGAAACCTATCTTCGTTTGTTGTACAAGGTGCGATTGAAGTGTCTGTGTAACCAGTATTGCGCTCTGCCAAAAGAACTGCCCAAGAATTTTATGCCGCTTGAGGTTATGACACTGCTCTGTAACCTAGGATCGAGACACCCAGTTGCTCGGGACTGTCCTAAACTACGTTCATCGTTCATCGTGCTGTCCGAGGCTACACTGAATGCACATCTCGGCTTTTACGGCCTTGTACCCTTAACGAAGTTCTCGGCATTAGTGGGAACGAAACCTGACAAACGCGCGCACACAACAAAGTATTCGCCAAGGGCTGAATTTTATCGCCGCTTGAAGGAGATGGGTATCGACGTGGAGGTGGGGGACCCGAAACTTATCTACGATAATATGGTAGACTGTCAAGCGGGAGGCTGCCTCTCATATCATAAGTGCGTTCCAGTCCCTCCATGTGAAAAGGGCAGAACGAGAACCGACCTTACTCTTCTACGAAAACCGCTGTAGCGGTCGCTCGTCACCTTTCGCCTACTACATTACTAGACTTTTGGACGACGTCGATGAAACCTAGTTTGCCTGTCGTCAAATTTCCGGTGATTCCATCGTCTTCCTGATCATTAGACGGCTGAAAAGGTTTATTATTGGTATCATGCGACCTTGAACAGTCTGTTCACTTCTGGGACGCTACAGTGGACCACGTCCAGGGAGATGCTCGAGAAAGGGGGAGGAGGTCCCTTGGAGAACGCTCATGTAACTCAATGCATTTGGGTAGTAGCAAGGACACTAGCTTCCACGCTATATGAATTCGGAGCATGTCTGAGCTGGACTTGAAATATGGTGGATGGAATATGAAAAGCGGTGGTCGCTCGAACTATATGGGAGGAAAGAATTCAAAGGGTAACACGAGTGAGGTGGTTGATGGGTTCGACTAACCTCAAGAATTGCGCCGGAGCGAAGGGGTATGCTTACAAAAGGTCAGATCGTTGCCTGCTCCCTACAGTACAAGTTTGACAGGCATGGAATCGAGAGATATTGCCCGCAGGCAAAAGTTACTACCACTTCTGGGGTTGAAGTGATGCCTGTATTACTGACTGCAAACGCATAATCAGGTAATTTGGCAAGGGTGATGAACCTCCATTCTGGCGCAAGCATAGAGGCTTCAAGCTCTCTAAAGTGCCAATTCCCGCTGTATTTTGTGAATTAGTGCCTATATGTTATCATGCGATGGCATATTGATATGAACTCGATGTCCACTCCTTTATTTCTTCTCATAAATCTTTCCATTCATTGGTTATGATCATCGTAGAGAAGCCATCTTCCCACAACTCTTGCGTGGGAATTCCTCCTCAATCGGCACTTGGAAAGGATGCGACCAAGTGGACACAGAGATACATGCGAGTTGTAGGACGTCAAGAAATAAATGCAATTATAGTCAGTATTTCCAGCTGCAGCCACTAACATGAGCATACTCATTCAGCCTCGAACCGCTTCGATCATGTTAAAACCTCTGCAAGGGGGACAACGTGCGACTATCTAGCAGCGGGCACCTCCGCTTGCAAATGAGCTCTATTTCACCTATACGATAGATACTCTTCACCTGACCTGTTAATCGTGCTGCAAACTAAAGTGTCAAAAAAGTCGATCACAATGACTATTAGCTGGAAGATTGCTTATGTTGCAACTCATCGGTCTCATTATCTCTGGTTGACGGATTTGGTATATCAACTACCGCTCGAGGTATACTCGTGAGTATATCTGAACGAATCACCGCGCAGCCAAGTCAGACTAAGTACAGGGCCCGAATGCACGAATCTCTTTCTGGGGTATGACCCCGAAAGTGGGGACGGGAGGACCTGTTCTAGTGTACAGACTAACTTCAGCTGTTACGTATCGGAATGCGAGATATCGAATGCTCTGAAGCCCCATGCTGATTTGCCTCATCAAACAATACCGGCTTTAACTACCCAGCCATCGTCCCCACGAACAATAGATGCTCTCTAAGCCAACTTTCATTTCGACAACCACCTCTATACTCAACAATGGCGGCCGTCAAGACTATCGACGTGCCATATCTCGGCACTCGCGCAGGATACGCGCTAGCCAACGACCACCTCGACCCCTCGAAGCCCACGTGTGTGCTCATCAACTCCATGTGCATGACGTCGGCGCTCTTCCGCCCTCAGTTCGAGAACGAGAAGCTCACCACGGCCATGAACCTCGTTGCGATCGAGCCTCTTGGCCATGGTGCCACGACCTGCGCCTCTGAGCAGTTCACCTACTGGGACTCGGCTAGGGTGGCACTGCTCGTCCTAGATCATCTGAAGGTTGACAAGTTCTTCGCCCTCGGAACCAGTGCGGGTGGCTGGGTTGCTGCTCGCATCGCGTTGCTCGCTCCTCAAAGGGTACGTTTCTTTGAAGCAGATGTGACACCATGCTAACTAGCACTATTAGATCCAAGGTCTTCTACTTCTGGGCACTTCCATGGACACTGAGTCTGCAGACTCCCGCGCGAAAGGCTGCTGGGACCCGGTTCCTTTCTTCAAGCCATTCCTGCAGAAATGGACGAGTGCGGAGCCTACACCGGATTTCACGCCTGATCAAGATTGGGTAGGAGCGTGTACGGGTTTAGGTTTTGGGGCCGCTGGCACTGCAGAAAACACCGATTTTTGGAGTCGGTCCATTACCGAGGTTTATAAGGGTGACGAGGGTAGAAGAAAGCTGAAGATGGCCACTATCTGTCTGGCCGAGAGGGACGGCCTTCTGCTGAGACTCGAGTACATTACATGCCCGGTTCACTGGCTACAAGTAAGTGTCCAAGCTCATCCATTAACTCCGCTCAATGCATTGAGATAAAGAGCGTATTACGACGATTGCATGCTAACTGACTTCCAAAATAGGGGACCGATGATATAGTATACTCGACACAGGTCGCAGAAGAGCAGATTAAACTGTTTACGGGATCTAAAGATGCCAATTACAGCTCTGTCCAGGGAGGTGCGCATTACTTAAGCGCTTCAAATCCATCAGATGTCAATGTGGCTCTCCTGGCTTTGGTCGAGAAGCACTCCTAAAGTCGAGGGGTGTTTACCGATAATTGCTCGATGATCTAGCACTCAACAAGAACACCATCAAATAAATACAACTGGCGTTCCCCTTTTGCTTTTATTCTCCCTTCTTCATTATATTAGTATCTTCCGCACCATATCAGAAATTACATCTTGTGGAAGTCTGTCGTTCGCGCCTAATGTCCGCCTCCGGCCTCGGATGTTGCTCTTAGTAACGATGCTTCATAGTTTCTTGCGGGATTTCTTGCTGTCGCCCTTCTCGTTGGCTTCTGTGTCAGCATCTGATGAATTGCCGCTCCAAGGTCTGCGTAGTCTTGCCCTACGAGCTCTGGGGCCACCCTCCATAGAACGTTCAGACTCTTTATCCGAAGCAAACTCGTCCGAATCCGACATCGTCACCTCGGGAAACATCTCTTGATATGAAAGAACCCTGTCCTCTTCGGGAACATGATCCTCTGGATTGGCGTCCTGGCAGCTGTCCTGTTGGGTCGTGGTGCCAGTAACAACGGGGTCTCCCATTTGCTTGCGCGCCCATCGTCGGATGGCTTCATGAGTGACGTTCACAACGACAAATCGTCTCCCAGTCCATTTCGTGATGGAATGCCGCAGTTCTCTTCCTCGAATTAGCTGCACACAGCCCGGTGGGCTCTTGATGCGCAGACCCAAGTCACGCAGGAGAAGATCGCCTCCCCTGAAGTCTCCCATCGACACCAGCCCCGCCAGGCCGTAATGCCAATCGCCCTTGTCCTTGTGCTCATTGGTCATAAGATTGATTAAAGCGGCGCGCATAACAAAGATCTCGTCTTCGCGACGAGTTGCAAAGGGTATGTACTCCAACTTCCTTACCTCCTTGGCTACCGCCTTATATTCCCGGAATAACTCAGTGTCGAGAATATTGAAGAAGAACCCCACGACTTCTGTGCACGCACCCAATGCGCTATATCTCAATTCCATCAGAGGTAGTCCATTTCCCTCGCTTACTCGTCCCGACAAATCATTCGTTGCTCGTGGCACACCATTGAAGTGGCCGACAGGGAAACGAGCGCCAAAGTGGTACACGCCGGACTTTGCCAATCGACAGTCATTCTTCAAGCCGCGGAAATCGAGATCCGGTCGCTCGACCAGCCAATCGATCCAGTGCAGGCCGTGTCTTGTCATATCCGGAAAAGGCACAGCATTCATGGTACTGTACGTCTCCAGTGCCTGGGCAACATCCTTCTCCACGCCTTTAGTAAGTAACTTCCGAAAAGCCTCAGCGCACACAAATGCAATGATCTTGTTGTTCTTATCCAAGACCATGACAAAATCTGCGTCTTCAGCGTGATAGAATAAGTTGTTCTTGACTGCGTATTCGTCTCTTCGAGCCTGGAAGTACTGATTGAAAGCCTTCCTTGGGAGACAGACCTTGACCACTTTGAGCATCTGCACAAATGCAGTATCATGAGAAATACCTTCGTCCATCTGCCGAAGTGCCTTGGCTTCGAGATCCTTATTCAAGTGCAGTTGCTGCTGCGCGAGATCTCGAACTCTTTTCCAGTAGTCTTGTGTTCTTCCGCCCACCTGACCGCCTAAGCATAATAGGAGTTGTGTTGCAACCCACTGCTCGACCTTCAGCGCTGGCTGCTGACCCATTCCCCTGTCGATCTCTTTCTCAAGCTCCCGTGCTGTTTGTAGGACATCGTAAGTGGGCTCCTTCTTATGAACGTCTGCATCCTCAAACTGAACCTTGACCACTTTACGACTATGGAGAGAAAAACTCTCTATGGTCCGCTTATGTTTGTAGATCGTCTTTAGAGATCCATGGTCTGCGACGTCTTTTGCAGGTTTATTCTGGAGATTGGCGATATCGCGGGTAAGCTGAGCAACGAAAGGTTCGTCACGCTCAATATAGGTAGCGTCCTCGAAACTTTTGACTGCAAGATTGTCATCGTGGGGAAAGCCGATGTTGGACCAGGACCATCTGTAAGCACCGGGAACCGGGTCGTTCTTCTTGGGCCACTCTGCAGTGTTTTCATCCTCTTCGTACATTGACTTGAGCGGTAGTTTGACGTCGGGACGATTTGGGTCTCGAAATGTCGTATAGAGTGCTGAGTCGGGCACACTTCCGTCAACGTGCTGTTCGTCCTGGTTGCTTTCGATATCCACGCCCTTTGATACATTGGGACCGGTATCTACGGTGACTCCTGGATCCGCGTCCCCCTCTGGCCCATCGCCTATTTCGTGCGCTCCATCAGCTGCTTGGCTCTTGGCCGCGTGTTTGCTCTTGCGTTCTGTTGCCGACTTGTCTCTCTTCTTCAAGAGGATCTCTTGGGCAAGCTTAGCAAGCTTTAAGGCTTCAACGTCGTTTTCGGATGTTCTTTCTTTCATTGGTTTGTTCGTAATATATCGTGGTGTCGAAAGGTCATCGCCCCGCTTTCTCGATGATTTGTCAGAAGGCATGTCGACAAGCTCGGGAGAAGGTGTGAATTTCAATGGAAGGGCTGAGGCTTCGGTATGGTATTGGAAACCGGGCGCAAAAGTCTGCAGAGGCTCAGACAGTCCTTGCAAACGGAAAGAGGCACAGACACACTTTGCACGTCTGTTGCCTTTACAGTGCCAAACAGCTGTAATCTACACATGTAACCACTCGAGATTGATAGAGCTTTTTTTATCTTGTTCCAATGACAGGACCTTGGCTGCAGGCATCCGAAATCCGAAAACCCGAAACCAGTAACGTCAAACCGGCGACCTGATTCCATTGCATTAGCCACTAATCAAAATATATGATGTGCCTCGATCCTCTTCAAGCTCTTTTATCCGTATGTACACCACACCAGAGGTAGTACTGAGAGCCACCATACCCAATACCCATAAACAGCAACTACTGCAGCCTCAATTTTATTCCAGTCAAGTTTCAGTTGCCCCGTCATCGGAGACCCATCGTCACTGCCCTCTTACGCTTCCGCTGTTGATAACGTATCCAGCCCATGCTACCCAACAAATATGCCAACAGCGCAGTCCCAAGGACCGACCAGATCAACCTACCCCACCACCAAAAGCCATCATCGTCCCGCCAGCCGAAGACCAGTCTCATCCAGGAATTGCTCTGAATAGCGACGTAGGCGAATATCTTCCGCTTCCCGAATATAGGCTCATCAGGCTTCTTTGCCCCGGCGCCGCCTTCATCTGCTCTTTTCTCTTGTTCCTTGTCGTGCTCCGGGTCTCGTACATCATGTCCCGTCTCCTCGTGGTCTGGGCCATGGTCAGAGGAGACGGGTTGCAGATCACGCAAGGCGCGGTTGATTCTTTTCTCCGCGCCTTCGGCCTCGAACCATAACTCTAGAGATATCGCGGCCCAAATTATCGCGGTGAGGATGTAGAAGCATGTCCACCAAAACCCCAACATCTGGAAGTAGGCCTCTAGGGGAGTGCTTATCACTGTCTTCAATCAGACGCGCCGTACTGCGGGAAACAAAATAGTTCAATAATCACAATGGTTCCAGCGAAGCGGTAGGTTGCGCTTGGGTTTGTGAGGACGGCTGAGCTTGGAGACAAGTCAGGCTACACAAAATATATGTATCCCGCAGATGTATACATGTGGGATTGGGGGATTGAAACATGGCTGCAGGCTGTGTTGCGGCACAGGCACAGCCTCTTAGACCCTGACGTTCAAGGACGGGACCCTGTTCCCGGTTCCATCTAGTGCTAGCTCGGCAACAATACAATGTACTACATGTAGGTAGTCACGCCATCCCTACAGCTGTCCATCACTGGCCTGGGTTCGTGTCCTTGCACCCTTTGTTAGTGACATTGCAAATGTAAAGAATACCGAGTATGCATTATTGAGAACAGTCAAATCTTCGCGGCTGCTACACTACCATCATCTCTCGAGGACCTGAAAACCACCCTGGAACCTTTTGAAGAACAACCATTTATGCGATCCATGCCTTTGGTCAGATCTGAGAGCGATACCCTTGCTTCCTATCTGGCCAACTATCGAGTGCCGTGGCGGCCCTCCGCGACTTTCTATGAATGAGTCCTCCGCCCGAACTTAACGCCTTGCCTGTCTACACAAGACAACGCACCATGAATACTCCAACACGCCCCACAGAAACCAAATCATTCACGAAATCAGAAATCACCGCAGGACATTGCGCTACGAGCCAGTGTACAGTTCGATCCGTTGCTCACCAGAAGGAACACCAACCAATGTAGTGTTGGCACAAGTTCTCTAATCTCGTGGCCTCCATGATCAGCTTATTCACCTGGGCATTAACCTCGAGCTCCTCGCCAGGCTTAAAATCGCGACCGTTCAGCTTCTGAGAGACTCTGTCGAGAACCTCAAGAGCACGCGCGTTCTGCGAGTCAGCCTCCATTGGTCCCTCGATACCATTAGGTACCGCGCTCGAATTGGTACGAGCACGGGCTCGAGGAGGACCACCGGCAGTAACTGATGCATCAGGTGCATGTTGCTGGGCTGCCAGATACTCGGAAGGTGGATGTTCAGCATTAAGGATGGAGGGCCGACGTGCACGAGGAGCATGGCTATTGTCAGTAGCAAAATTTGGCCCAGCTGGCGACGCAGTCTTGGTAAGACGCCACGTCAGGAGGGGGTCGTGAATGAACTGTCAAATCTTGGTTAGCAACCCGGGCTCGAAGGGATCATTCAGGGGTGCAGATTAACTCACAGCTTCAAGCACAGCCATAACACTCTCCTTGTTCTCACGCAAGACACGCATGACATGCTCGCAGGTTATGCGGAAGCTTCCCTCAATATTGCTGACCTCCATAGCATAGGTGAGCATACGCGTGAGGCGGAATGGCACCTGCTCAGGGTACTTGTCACGCTTGCATGCAACCTCGAAACAATCACCGAAATCAATGTGGATGATCTTGCCGGTAATGCGATCAAGCATCAAGTTGCTGGGATGACGATCTCCTAGGCCTAGAATGTAGCCCACTATGCTCATCACGCCCAAGGAGCGAGTGTAGTTGGTACGTCGTTCCAACCATGCTTCCGATGACTTGCTCTTCAGCCAGAGTACTCGGTACAGGTCTTGACCGGTCGTATTGTCGAGGGCGTAGCCGAAGACCTCGACCTTCTGCATGAGGGTGAGGTTGTCATAGTCCGGTGCCATCTGCAACATGATGCGGTGCTCAATGTTGAGGAGGATCTTCCGGCTCTCACGGTATTCCCTAATGAGCACATGGAGAGTGTCACTGTTGGGCACCCAGCCAAGTAAACCCGAGTTCTGACTGAGGGGGATTGCCGGATAGCGTTGAATGCCGAGATGGCGCTTGTAACATTCCGAGTCGTTCGCCAATAGGGTGTTGCAAAGGCCGAAAAGCTGCATACACCGTTCGTCCTGGCGGATATCCTCGTGGCCCTTGAGGAGGAAAGCATATGAAGTGCCGTCGCTGCCGGTAATGTTCAACTTTCGCGGCCTTTGCTTCGAGTTGATCACGCTGAAGGTCGAGTCAAATCCGATGATGCGAACAACAGGCGTACCACTTCGGTATGTACCAGGAACAGCCAAGTCAAGATTCTTAGAGTGCTGCAATTTGGGGGAACAGTAGGTGAGTTCGAGTGATGTCATCTGTGGGAGCTGACGGCCGATCCTTCGGAAAACTTGATAGTACAGATCCCATGCCTGGTTGAGATCATTCACATCCTGGCTTTGCTCATACTGGCGACACCAGTCGCGAGCCTCCGCCAAGTCTCGACCGAACGTTTGTGCGAAACTGACTTCTCTAAGCGTTTCAGGTCCCGCTTCAAGCTGGTCGTGGAGTGGCCCCAAGGTGGCAAACATGCCCTGAATGTTGTGGTCGCCGAAGTAGAGACGGGAAGCCTCTTCGAGTCCTTCGTGCCATTGCTCGTGCCACAGCACGGCAACTCGGATCAACTCATGACTGACAATGTCTGCCTGCTCCACCAGCTTGGGACTGTGCGCGCGCATACTGTCCATGATGAGAGCTGCGGACTGCGACCTGCGGGTACTCTGCGCAGACTTCATGGCCACCGTGAGCGGATAGACCAGAGCCTGCGGATGGTTACGTCCTACGTCTGCTAGCAGATTGTGGATCGATTGTCTGACTCGAGCGTTGCGCTGATTGATTCTAGCAATCAGCTGCGGTATTACTTCAAGCCATGTATCGACGCTGACTGTAGCGAAACCCTGGACAACGGCGCTATTAACTTCGTTACTACCACCATGGGCGAACCACAAGGTCAGCAGTCTAAGCGTATCTTGAAGGGAACTACCGGACGATAGTGCGATTGATTTGAAGAAACCTTGGACTGCTGGGACGACATGGTTGACGATCACAGCAGAGTCTGGTCGCGGTGCTGTCCTATCGTTCTGTGTCGACGTAAGAGCCTGAACGATCTCGAAATTGGCCAGAGCCCAAGCATGCCAGGCCTTGTACGACTGTGGACTATACTTCGTCGCTTGCGAGTAAGCTGCCAAAATATCTTGTACATTATTGTACTGCCAGTCATTCTTGTTCAATGCGATCTGCCATTCACCTTGTCGAAGGTAGCACTTGGCTAGCAGTTCAGTCTGTTCTTGGAGTGCTTCGAGTGCATGCTGTGGCGCTTTTCGGGAATGCATGGCAAGATGCATATCAAGATTCTGGCCGTTCTGCATGTTAGGCATCTCAGCGGCAATGCTTGTTCTGTTCATCTCGAAAGCTAAGGCGGTATCCTCGGTGAATTGGCGAAGACATGTTAAAGTCTTCTCATCATACTGCTCTTCGCGGCATTTTTGTTGCGTTTGACCGAGCTCCCACTGGTACTTCAAGACAGCATAGATGACCTGAGGAGGGATGCCTTGGCCGGGCTGTGGCCTTCCCGGCTGTCTGACTACTCCGAGTTCGGTGTCGGCCCAGTATGGGATAATGGACTCAAGTGGTTGTTCAATGCCAATCAGTTGCTTGAGCGACTTCTCGGCCAAGCCCATCCGGTTAGACTTCCTACAGAGGTTGGCAAACTTGATCCACATGTTCATGTTCTCCTGGGGAGTAATGACAAGGTTACGCAATCTAAGCATTCGTTGCCATACTTCAACATTGCGTTGGCAGCCCTTAAGGCGAGCTTCCCATGTGTGCCGGATGGTTTCCTTCTTCTCCCCATCCGCTTGCTTGTAAACGATGAGCTCTTCAAGCTCAGCAAGCATCTGCACACGAACAACTACTTGGTATGCTCGGTTGTACGATTCGCTAACAAGCGCACTCAGCTCCGTATCAAGACCCTCACGAGTTTGTTGAATGCAGTCTGCTGCTTTCTGGAATTGGTTACGGTGCAGTGCCAAGATTGCACCGAAGAACGAGCGGTCGGGGGATTGATGCTTCATGGACTGCAAATATCTGTCCATGGAATCCCACTTGTTTTGGCCCCATGCAGCAGCAGTCGCAAGGCCGGCGATGCGACGCTGAATCTCTGGGGCTGAGTTAGACCAGGCGTTGCTGGCAATATTGGCGAGTGCGTCCCATTCGCCGAGAGCATGTAGACACCGCATCTTGCCCATGACAATATCAATAGGTACAACTTGGTCGGGGGGTACTTCCTTCTCTCTCTTGGTGTAGAAGGCCAGAGCCTCGTCCCATCTCTCGAGTTTCTCGAACCAGGTCTCTCTAAGCTGTATCCCGTCCTTGTACAGCTGAGCCTTACGAAGAATGCCAATAGCAGCATCGTATTGTTGGAGCTGATTATTGATAACGATCAACGCCTCCACCGCGGGTCCACTCTGGTCCTGCAAAAACTCCAGTTCCTTGTAATGCAGTGCTTTAGCATACGCATGGCAGCGCGCTGCCTCGCGTCCCAACACCCTGATATCGATGGGCAGGGCTTTGTCATCGTGCTCCATGAATTCGGCCAGGTTAAGCAGTAATCCAAGCAAATCAGGCGGTACATTTTCGGACCTGATGGCATTCTCGATGTTTGCAATCAGCTCGTCTTGGAACTGTTCGTAAAGCTCGCTCCAGCAGGACACAAATGCGGAATTGAATAGTTCGCGAGCTAGCGGAAGGTAAACGCTTGCGAGTACGGCGCAAGCGCGAAGAGCATGGTTGGGGGATTCGGTCAGCAACGTTGTGCTGAATCTCCGAAGCCACTCTTGCCAATCCTCCTTAGTTGATTTACCCTTGGTATCCCATGCGCTCTTGAGATGAATGGCATTCATCTCAAGCTTCTTGCCACCGAGCTCGGCAAATGATGGCTCATCCTGCTGGTCAATAAACCCGGTCTGGGAGCTAAGGTCTTGCGGTAAGCCCTCCCCTTTCTGCAATTTGCTGATGAGCAGATCATAGTTTTGGTGCTGGATGGGATATGCCTGGAGGACCTTGTTGACAGTACCCATAAAGTGGAGGTAGTCCTTTCCAAGTTGTTGAATGAGTGCGCACAATGTGTCAAGTGCTGCTAAGCGGAGGGATGACTCTGCACTGGTAGAGAGGACCCGTGCCAGAGGGTGGATGATCTTGGCAGCATAGTCATTGAGATTTACCTGTCGCGAGATCTTGCCGATGGTCTCGATCGCGGATTTCCGAAGAAAACTTGGTTGGCCTGGCTTCTCAAAAGTCTGGACAATAACCGGGACAATGAGATGCATATACTCTTCAGCACTAGCACCGAAGACCAAAAAAGCGTGTAATACCTTCTCCGAAGGAATCCTCTTGGTGGAAGCATCCTTATCAAGAATGCTCAGCATCATGGGCAAGAGGCCTGCCAGATAGACCTTGAACTCCCCTTCGAGTGACCTGGAAATAGCCTCCACCAAGGATAATATTGTGGATTGCAGAGAACCAGACGCCCTACCCCAGTACTCCCGCAATGTTTCAACAATATCCGGAAGGAAGTTTCGGATGTGCTGCCTCACAATGCTCACCAGTGTAGCAAGCTGGTTGAAGTACGACTCCAACCTGTTGAGTGGTGATGTCTTGATCACTTGAAGGAAAGCGGGAATGATGCGGTCCAAGAATGAAACACACTCGAGCCCCAGGGTTCTAAAGATGGCCATGATGGCTTCAATAACGCTGGCATGATGCGGCTGAAGTGACTGGTCCTTAAGAATGTTGAGAAGTGCATTGATTGCAACGGTCGGGTAATACTCCTTACTGGACGGGGTGAGACCAGTCATCATCAGAGAGATATCAGTCATGCGCGAAGACTCCGCGTTTTTGGAAGCGTCGGGAGTCTTCTCCTCGACTTGTTGGTGTCTGTAGGGATCCAGAGCACCAAGTATACCCATAAGCTTGATGGTCTCCTGACGTAGTGGCCCACGTTGGGGCTCCGCACGAATGATGTTCTGAAGTAGCTCCAGCAGCTGGGGGTAGTCGAGATATGGATCAATCACGTAACCGCTGTTGCTAGCGAGCTGACCGAGAGTGTGCAGTGCTGCCAAACGCTTTGCGGTTGAGCTTTGATCCTGGAGGGCATCAATAATGATCGGCATCAAACCGTCCTTGTGCTTGAGCATGTCTTCACCTCCTACGGTACAAAGCTCTCCGATAGCTTTGAGGATGGTAGCCGCAACAGCTGAGCTTGGGTCTCGCGCCTTAGGAAGGAGGACAGCCATTATCGGCTCGACGTATGGCTTGATTAATAATTGGGCATTTTGCACAAGTAGACTCAACAGCTTTGCGCTCTCTTCTTTGTTGCGAGCCACATCAGTATATTCGAGCTCAGTGAGCATCTGGATCAAGGTCTTCCTTAGTGATGGTATCACATAAGCCGGGTTATAACGAGCAAGACGACCGATTATCGAGATGGCGACCTCCCGTATCGAAAAGTCCTCATCATTGAGAGCGAAGAAGAGAGTCCGGATGTTCTCAGCCTTGGATAGATGATGGTCGAATCGTTCGTCGAGTGCTGCAAGAACAGTTCGTCGAATGTCGGCCTCCGGGTCAGCCACACCTACAGTGAGCAGCTTCTCTATCACGTCGCCAACCACTTGTAATGCATGATAGCTAGTCTGATTGACAATGGGATCTCGGACGTAAAGCTGGCAGCAGGTCAAAGCGGCGGCCTCCCGAATTTGGGGGTCGTCATCTTCGACGTATTTGATGGCAACGTCGCGAACAAACTCGTTCAAAACATGACCTTGAGAATTGGTTAAGACTGTATTCTGGAAATGGCGCCTCTGCAAGAATTGACGTGGGGGCATTTTCGTGGCAAACAGTAGAAATGAAAGGGAGTCACTCACCGGAGAAGTCAAAACTACCAAGAGTGTTAAGGGCAAGCTTAATCTCAGCCTTGCGATGCTCATACGCATGCGGATCTTTGGTATCCTTTGGTATGATGGGTACAGACGAAAGTGTGTTTGGCGTGGGCGCTCCAAGAGGCTTGAAGGGCTCGCCGCAAAGAACTTTGCTAAGCATATCGAGAAGTCGCTCCTGAATGGTCGCCTTGACCGGTGGGATATAAAAAGCCATGTCGACTAAAGCTTGTGTGAGCTTTGGGGTGAGTTCGCAGGCGAAAATAGGATCCAGCAAAGCTTCCATGTATTTGCTAAGGGTTTGGCCTACAGCAACCGCCAATCTGCTGATGCAGTCAAATACCGGATCCACTGAGCCTCTTCTTCTCGACTGGATGCTGAGACCTTCTCTGACATATATGAGGACTCCATCGAGGTAGGGTGCAATAGCACTCTTGACGGAGTTGGCGATGTTGCCAATGGCCAGGAAAGCGTCGTTACGCTCCTTATCCTTCTTCAACATGCCGGAAAGATAGAGCATAAACTTGTGCAGATATGAGTGTGCAAACTCGGCCGGAGCGTAGTTGGCGAGATTGGGAATGAGCAGGACAACAGTCTTTCTGATGATGGGATCCTTGTGGTCTTTGTGGCGGAAAACAATTTCGCAAGCCTCTTGGTAGTGTTCCTGCATGAACATGCCGCCTTGCTCGAGCAGCTCTTTGAGCACCAAGAGTGAGCCGTGAATGGACTCAACGGAGTTGATGCGGAGCCCAACAATGAGCTCATTGTACATTTTGGTCATCCATGCCTGCTTCATCTCTTGATCTCGTTCACGGATGATACGAAAGCAGGCGCTGACTGTCTCACCGGAAGTGGCTCTGATGAGTTGCCTAGAATCTCGGAGGCCTACCCAGATCAGGTCAAAGATGAGACTGACATAAGAGTACATGAGTGTGGGCGCATTCCGGGCCAGTTCACGGAGGACAAGAACGGCACTATATCTCTTTTCCTCGACTCGTTCTGACTGGAGCCACTCTAGTGATGTCTTGACTTCTGACTCGACCAATTCCGAGATGAGGGAGCCGCCAGGTCTGCAAAGCTTGCCGAGTGCTACAGCTGCAGGCTGCATCGGTACTATGTCCTGTCCCCGAAGGATGCCTTTGAGGTTGTTGGTGAAACGGGTATACTTCAGCGTCACGTCGACCCCATCGAAATCGGCCAGAGCGTCCATGGCATAAACTCCACCGAGGCGATCTGCGGACATGTTGCTATGCACAAGACTGGTGATCTTGCTGTTGACTTGGTTATAGAAGACCGTGAAAGTATCACTAGGTTGATCTGTGAATTAAATGCGGTTAGCCAATTTGAGGGGGCCCTACCAAACGCTATTTCGAAAGATGATGAAGGTATATTGAGCACACGATCTCGATGGTGTAGTCAATCCACGGCCAAACTAGCGGAACGTCGTCTGGTCAGGCCGTGCATAGTATGCCTTGGCGCAATACTTCCCCTGCCACGAGCGTAGCTCATCTCGACCAAAGAGGCACAGCCAATTGACCATCAAACGATAAACCAATGTCATAGCATGTAGCTTAGGAATCCGATTTCGAACCTTGACAACCCGTTGTCATGTCTAGTGGAAATCCCTTTGTTGTTCTGACGTTGGCGACGATCGCCATAGCTCTGTCCTTCCGGATGTCTACGGGCCGCCGTATTCACAATCATATAATTTACTTGAAAAGTACACATACCTCGGCAAGTGCTCGCCACGAGCTCTCGTAATCGCTGAGCAGCATGTTTCCTATTATCGTCGCTGACCCTAAGTTGTAGCGGACAAGTGTTAGTAAGCGTTTTGCCACAAGCAGGTCTCGTGAAAGCCCATATAAGGCGCAAGTAATCTTTCTGGTGACAAGAAGGGAAGGAGTCGGCTGACTTGGCTCTCAGATCCTTAGTTATGTTGTCTAGGGCCTCGAGGGCCAGCTGTTGGCTGTACGGTTGCGCCATGATGGGTGGAAGGTATGGGTATTCGGCCGCAGGTTATGGGTTCGTAGATCGGGTTCGTCGCCCAGCGTAATGCTACACTCAGTTGTATAGAGAACAGAACGAATGAAATGTGAGAAAGGTGACGTTGATTTTGGCTGTTGCTTGTGATGTCGTGGGAGAACAAGCTGGTTCGATTTGTCGAGTCTGATCGCTGACGGTGCGCCAAATGAATGCACAAGACAAAAGATGTGCAGGCGAATGTCCGGCTGCCTACGATCGCTTCACCACGTTTGTCGTGGGTGCGAAGCTCTTCCCCCAGATCTTCTGTGCCCTCAGCCGCGCTACAGTAGCTTCAGCAGAGGGCGACAGAGACCACCGGTGATGCGCGGCTTCATTCGACCAGCAAACGCTTCAAATCCTTTCAGATGATCATTCGGCTGCACCAGAATCAGGTCGGTCGTGCGGGGGATAGGACTGTATCGTGGATGACGCGCGTGAGAATATTGGAGAAGTTGCGCGGTCGCCTCGTTCAGGAGCTCACGAGACTGGAGCTTGCATCAGAGGTCGGTGGTTGTTCCGCCAAGACCCCGGCTCGACTCTCTTGCACTACTGCCGATGGAACTGGCTGACGGAACTTTTGGCGAGGTACCGTTTCAGCTCCCCGCGGATGGCACAAGCTCTCTTTTGACTGTGAGGGTGATGGAGAACGGCGTGGAGTGCACAGTGCGATGTCGACGACGGCGCTCTAGCGTGTACCTCAAGCTCTTATCGTTATCGCGAGCAATACAAGTGCTGCAGTCCGCGGATACTGTATAATGTCGTGTCGGTCTCTGATCGTCGATCTAGATGCCTTGTTGCAAAGGTATCAGGGGGCATCAGTGTTTAGAAGATGTGTGAATGAATTTGGGGGAATTCAGTTATGTGTGTATTGTGTTGTGGTTTCTCAGTGTAGTCACTTCCAATGTTTGACTATGTAGCAGCGGGACCAAATAAGCTCTTATCGATATCTACATATTGGCTTATCAAAATCTTGATATGAACTTATCGTTATCGCTCCAACTCTGGAACAGCCTTCGATCACCAGTCAGCCAGTGCCGCCTCTACTTTACAGCCACGCCACGGCAGTGAAGCAAGTTACAACAACCGACAAAACTTCCGCATTCTCGCCTATTTTTGGTCGCAAAGATTTTCTGACACTTTGCCAGCACTTCAGAGCCATTTCACTTATCTTTGATGACGGGCGGACGAAAGCTCACAGGACGATAACATTAAGCTACCCTTCGAAGCATCACCTGCGCCCAGGTGAATCCGAAACGCAAGCCCGTTCATGACCGGCCACTGGTCAAAGGTCGCGTTGTTTCCAGCATCGATCTAGTTCATACCACATCTTCATTTCCTCCCACATCAAGCAGCAACCATGGGTAATGATGGCGGCTCGATTCCCAAGCGCCGCGAGCTCGTCAAGGAAGCCGCACGTGCGCCCACATCTTCTGAGCTGAAAGAAACACTCCTCGAATCCCTGACTCACCTCTGGAACTTTTGTCCGCTATCTTCACAGCCACTGGACGCCTCAAACACCGTGTCAGATGGCCACGGTCGGCTCTACAACTACGAATCCATACTACAGTGTCTGCTACCCAGCGACGATGGCAGCGTGCCCGAGGCGCAGGCCGAGGCATTCAAGGAGTCGGGAGTCAAGAGTCTCAAGGACGTGGTGAGGATCAAGTTTGTCGTGCGGAAGGATGAAAAGGGACGAGAGTTTAGGGCGTGTCCCGTCAGCTTGAAAGAGCTCGGTGCGGCGACGAAAGCAGTTTACGTAGTGCCATGTGGCCACGTATTTGCGGAGGCAGCAATGAAGGAGATATCAGAGTCTGAGGTCAAGGAAGGGAATGATCATCATTGCCCCGAATGCAGTGAAGCGTTCGAGGAAAGCAACGTGATCCCCATCCTACCGACATCGGAAGACGAGATTAAGAAATTAAAGGACAGAATGGAAGACTTGAAAGCTAAGGGATTATCGCACAGCCTCAAGAAAGACAAGAGCAAAGATAAGAAAAAGCGCAAGGCGGATGAGGTGGCAAATGGCGATGTCGAAAATGGCGTGGACGGGAAGAGGAAAAAGGAAAAGAAAGAGAAGAGCAACGGCATCGACAGCCGGATCAACAACCCATCGACAGCATCTTTGACCGCGAGAGTACTCGCTGAACAAGAGGAGAAGAACAAGCGTCGAAAGGTCATGGATAGTCTCAAAAGGGAGGCCGTGCGATGAAGATCCAATGTGATGCAGCCAAACTACTCCTACAATAACACAAGAGAACCAACGCACGGCATCTCGAGGTATTCAGGTTTGCTGGAATACCATCTAGCCCCATATACCTTGCTAGAAGATCATCAGACGTCAAACTTGCAGATTTTCAGCCACGCCGCCAGTATTAATGCTATCGGGTATAATGGTTGAGAAGAAGCTTGGTCACCCCCGGGTTTTCGCAATACTATTTTGGGTTTGCTCCCTCCACCGGAATCCCTGGTTGTTAGTTCGGGATACGGCGCAAGCAGGCAAGATCCACCACTCGGTACAACAGAATGCCGGCTAGGCACGGGGCGGACAAATATTGCAACATGATAATTGTTTTCATGCCGACTTGCATACTGTGCTAATCTATAGGTACAGTTGGTAATCCACAAAATGGAAGCACCTCGACGCCGTTGCTGGTTGTCTGTCCTCTATGATATCTAAATATGTCCGCGCCCTCAGTTGAGGTCGACTTGCTATAGTTCGTCTCTTCCATGGGTTCCAGCCTCGACAGCCTCCTCACAGGCCGCTGGTGTGCCAACTTCCATCTTATAGACACACTTCTCCTGTTCGGACACCCTCCAAAGCTCCTCCGTCTCAGCACAGCCCAGCCAGACGTCGGTACGTCTGTTGGGGCCGTTCCAGCAGTGCTGGCCGTTCTCATACCTGAGAACCATGCGCTTGCCCCTGCCAAGACCCTTGCCGTCATGTCTCTCTTCCTCGTCACTTTCTTCCAAGTCGATGCGATCGAAGTTGCCCATGTTGGTCGAACCGCCACCCTTCTTGGATTTCTGCGCTGTCTTACCAAGCCAGCACACCTCGTACGTGTATTCGCCACTGTCGGTGCTAACGCACTTGTCCTTGAGCTGGCGGAAAACATCATCGCGGCCGTAGTCCTTCTCCAAATCCTTCTTCTTGTCGTCGGTCTCGCGTTTCTTGGAGTTGATGTCCGATTCAACAGATTGGTAAGCCTCTCGTGCGGCGGCGACGAGGCGTGACTCGCCGCTACCCACAGGATTATCGGCCAGAACTCCGTTCTCAATCAGCCAAATCCGCAGGAGGTTGATCTTATCGTGGACAAAGTCACGGATGGGACCAGGAAGATAGGCTTCGAGGCTGTAGACTGCGATGGTATTAGCAACCATTGTGACGGCTTTAGACCCTTGAATGTAATACTTACGGACGTCGGTGTCAGTAATCTCAACATCATCATACTCGCCCCAGTTGATGCCATTGCTGTCACTGTCTTCCTTGAGGACCTCGGTGATGTCATCATCGTTGACCTCGTCCGTCTTCTCGCCCAGCTTAGCGGCATAGTCCTCCCAGGCCCTGACGGCCTTCTTCACACCCTCGTCGTTGAAGTTGGGATTGTACTCATCCTTAAAAGCGGCGAGGATACCTTCCAGCTCGGTGATCTTGCCCTTGAGCTCATCTCGCTGGCCGATAACAAGACTGAGCGCATCCCGAAGTTCGTTAACCCTTCCTCTCGCCAGTACAACCAATTGTCCCAGTTTGCCCGTTCCGGCATCCTTGACGACTTTTCCACGTTCACTGCGCTCAACCTCGTCATACTTCTTTTTCAAGTCGTCCCTCTTCTGCTCCAAGTCCGCGATCTCACCAGTCAGTTTTTCGATCTTGGCCTCAACCTGCCGCCTGAGCTCCTTGGACTCTTTGGCCATGGTACGGCGCTTTTTGTTCGCCTTCTCGAGATTATCCTTACGCTCCTTCTCAACCCGGCGCCACTCCTTGCCGATCTCTCCACAGCGGTTCTGACACTTGACGCCTCCCACGCCCTTGTACTCTTCGCTTCCATCGCAGCATAGGTCATAGTCGCAGACACCATCGTTTACGTAAAGGAATGGTACATAGGCACCGATGTGGCCCTCGTTGGCACACCAGAAGCCAGGGAGGGCGTTGGTGGTGTTGGTAGAGCCAGAAAGGGAGGCTGGTAGCGGTTGCGAGGGCGAGAGATGGTCGAGGTATGCGCAGGCAGCGGTACCTGGCTCGTCTGAGCCATCGGGACAATCGCAGGTGTTATCGTTCACACGAGACTTGGAGATTGTTATCGTAGGGTGTCCAATGCAAGTGAATTTCTCCTTGAGCTCGTAGAATCTGGCGACTGTGCACCATTGAGTCAGTGTCGATGCAATGATGTTTTGTGATGCAATCGCCAGGGTTTGAGTGTTTACGCCAGTGCTTTTAACGTGGGCGTGGTGAAGGCAATGCATTAGGGGGCCATCACCAGACGTCATCCATCAAGGCAATTGAGAATCACTTACACTCGGGACTAACACCCCTTGGGGCTGAACCAGCAGCCACGAGACCGCTGTTGGCAGCAGTTCCCAGGAGTACCAGTGCTTGTAATTGCCTCATTGTGATGTCTGGGTACAACCTCGATCGCAATCAATGGGCTGAGGTTGCAAGTTGCTGCAAGATCGAGGTGAGCTGGCAATTGAACACGAAACACAAGACAGCAACGGAAGCTCCCCCCAGACTCGGTGGAGCCGCACGACGCTAAGGTCAAGCGGGTGGACAAGCTTCAGCCGCACTCTCCCAGTTCCCAGTTGGCCAACCTCCATTAGGTGGTTCCCAGGGCCACAAACGAGGGGTGGTTCAGCCACAGTTGCCAACATGAACCCCCCACGCCCCGTCTTCTTCTGCAGGAGCCATATTTCGTGACCGGCCGTACTATGAGGGACTCTGGTGTCTTCACAAACAGGAACTGGCATCGTGCGTCTTCGCATTCTCCGCTCTCAACAACATTTCACATCGCCGATACACACAGCCCGTTAATTTGTCTGCTTAATAAGCAACAGGTTTAGTAGTGTAGTGGTTATCACGTCTGTCTCACACACAGGAGGTCCCCGGTTCGAGCCCGGGCTAAATCATGCTTTTGCTACTAGCAGACTCGGCGGATATGTTTGACTGCACGTAGGGGAGACCACGACCTTTTTGCTTATTGCCGCAGCTTGAGCCAGGGAGTCGTGATAGTTCCAGTTGCTCTTCCAAGGCCATTCCCGGAAGTGGACAGCTTGGTCACGACGCATGATGTTTATCGCACCGTACTGCATCGTAAGTTGTTACATCGTCGGATCGAATCTCGGAGACCAAAACTTTTTTTATGCCTGTAGAAAGTGGCCGACACATCAGAGAGTGATGGTGCTTTCGGAATACAAAACTCAAGACTTGCTACGCGTGGCATATGTAAAGGCCGTTGAAGAGGCACTATAATTTGCGACCCGAGAAGAGTGACTTGTTTCAACTTCCAACCAACCTGAGGCGGATGTCAGCCTGTTGTGAACTTATCCAAGATGACGACATGCGAACAGACGGACGTGTGTGACCGGTGCAGAGTCTATCATTGACCCACAAGTTGAATCTTGGAGCTCTGTTATTACCGTAACTTCGCGCTTGGGAAACGCTCAATTAGAAATAATTAAGATCCCCGGTTGGAGGGCTCTTGCCTGATGTTGGCATGTCCCAAATGCGCATGAGCTCAGATGCACCTTCTGATATTGTGTGATATCATCCCAATAAAAAAGAAGAAAGCACGATATGCCACAACTCAAATAGGATGCATCTATTTCGAGCTTCTTTTCGAACAATGAGCTTAGCAACCATCCCTTGACCTACCCACCACCAGGTTCAATTAGCCAATATTTCTTAGAAGGCGTCAATCATACAGCGTAGGCACGCAGGAGTTGCTATCATTAACAATTCCACCAGTCAATTACAGACTCGGCATAAATCTCGATTCGAGCAAAACGCCCGCCCGCGGATGTCAAATACGTTCAACCGCGGCCGCCATTCACGATGCTGATAACAAGACACTGCCATCAAAGTCCGAGGGGATTCGAGGAATTAGCAGGAAACCCGAATGCTTTGGCCGCCGTCATCATTGGCGGGTTGATTCTATGGCTTTTCCCTGCAGTCATAGCAACTTGCCAGACCATACACCTCGACTCGAAGAGGCAGAATCCTCGATTAGCTCAAGCCTGTTAGGCGCGGCCTTTCTTGTTCGTCGGCATTCTCCTGTTTTGGATCATCGCATTGCCCCTTTGCTGTGTCGGCATTCTGGTCTTCGTCCCTATAATGTTAGTTGGGAGGTCCTGTCTTAATACTTGGAAAAAACGTGGTAGCAAAGGCGAGGGTAGCACAGATCCGGGAGCTTGTGGGTCTGTACAGTCAGACTCAACTCCTCCCAGTTATATCGAGTGTGTGCAATCGCGTCCTTCCTTTCCATTTCCGTCCTACATGCCATCAAGGTACGGTGTACCACCACGTATGTCACCAAAGGAAAGAGCGGCACCAAGCACTATACGAGCACCAAGGATCAGACCCAATACATCGACATACAATATGTTTGCGTGTGGAAGACCATACGAAATGGGCTGTGCCGCAGAGCTAGGCAACGAGCATGGTGTCAGGTCGCCACCACCACCATACTCACGGGAGCGCCATCATGGGGTGTGAAGGAGTGATGATGCAAAGTGAAGAAGTACAGACCAATGAAATAGTAATTCTAACCGAAATGGCCACTGCGCGTCGATGATTTCGTACTGTGCCGGTCGGTCTCGCAGCCGAATTGGCTCCAATTCTTCCCCCACACGTGCAATATACCATTCGAGAGCGCTGAGTTACGATGTCCAAGATTCAGTCATAGGCAATCGCTACGACTTATCCTTAACAACCATGCCATATCAAGCACTGCTGAATAGCATTTATAGTTTCGAGCGCCTGGTAATAATGGGCGATGAAAAGAGAGTTAAAAAAAAAAATTCTTTTGATAAAAATGTGGTTGAGGCCTCATAAGAATCTTTTACTTGCCGTCGATTCCAGTACGAGGGGATAACTTGGATCGATCTAAATACCGCAACTACCACCAACTAAGAAAGAGATGTGGTTGAAAATAATGATCTGCGAACAACATGCTGCAACTTACAAACTCATCATTGTTTTTATGGATAGGCTTATTAGGAACGGAGCTTATACGAGCTCGCCAGCGTAGCGTAAGACTACATTCGAGCAGTCGAACAAGTAGGATCTATACCGCGGGGTCTGGCTGTTCTATCATGATAAGCATCGGGATTGTAAATCATTCTAGAACAAGTCTGACACCTATCGACATGCAGGGGGCAGCCCGGGTAGGCAAGGAAGGGTTGAAGAACATCCGATCGCCACCAAGCATGGCTGTTACTCGGTAACCTGTTTGGTAACAGGGGAGCGAGACTTATATTTCGGCTAGGCTAGAATCCCGAGCAGCCAGACTTATCGACCGACCAAACATCAAAAGCAAGGATGGGCTGTGTGGTCTGACAGCTACCTGGCTGTGTGTCAAGGGCTAGATGATTGCCACGAAGGCGCGTCTACGGACGGGACCTCCGCTTCCCTGCATGTCTGCAAGTGATTCAGATGTGATGGAACCCACTAATGCGAGGAAACGTTGGAATCGATCGCCTGCATTGGTCAGGGAATGTCTGCATGAGCTGAGAGAGCCGGACCCCTGATTCTGCCGTTCTGCCGATGCTGACTTTTGATTGTATCTCGTGGCGTTCGTGTGCCTATGGCACGGGAAGCAGCGATGTGAACTCAAGTCCGCATGGGACGACAAAGGGGTGCTGTTGCAATAGACTGAGTATAGCAGGTACATTTTTCGCAGAACTGATCCCTAAGCAAATAGACACATTCTATGATGTGAAAATTTCAACGTTGAAGTTTAATTATGAATTAGCCCAATCAATGGTTGCAACTACCAAAGTAGTCTTCATGCATACGGCAGTGAAATTAATGGCCCATTCAGAATTTAGCGAAATTGAGCCAAAGATAGTAACTATACCAATCAAGCACGTCCTCCGGGATTAAAATAGTGAGCTCCTTGTCCGCCAGTGTACTGAATCGTCCAATGATAGGTATCAACGCGCCTAGTCAGTTCTCTATGTACGAGGTTAACCAATTTACAAAGCGATCTCAAAGGAAGAAACCATCTCTCATGGTGACTATAGAGATGAAGCCCCACAGAGTGGAAGCACCAGTGGTCATAGAGCGTGTTGGATCGTGATCCGAAAATTCTGCAAAAGCCGCCATCTCTAGGTATGGTGCGGGATGGGATCGCGAGTTTAATCACGCAAAAACTAAGGACCTCGATGCTTTCCTTGGCAGAGGGACAAGATTTGCACTCCGAAAGCCTCTCTCGCCACGGTCATTTGATGGTCTGTCTCGTCTGTGAACTTCGTTATGTTGATCGCAACGGGCTCAGGCTTGTCTCGGAGTAATGACAAATGAGAACTCTAACAAGCAAGTCGCAAGCAGAGTTTGGAGCCATCACGCTGACCGATGACAACCGACGGCATCATGCCCAGACCCGATGACTTGGTTCAGGTCGTTAGGGGGCTCCATAGTCGTGTAGTTCGAGTGGTGGTGGTGTGGTTTATGGGCTCGAGACGATGAGTACCATGGCCAATGGGAATCACCCCCTTGGGAGAAAGCACAAACACGTGTATCAACCGGCTTGCACGATTGTATGCCGCCCTGCCGGGTGGGCTTCTAGTGTTTTTCCATGGCCGCGGGAAGAAACATATACGGGCGGTGCCAAGCCCCCGGGACCACGAACGTGCTTGGACTTGACAGTTTACTTTTTGCTAGACCCCGGCGGGGCTTGGCGGGAGATCGACCATAAAAACGGTTTTGAGCACGCACGTGGGGAATTCGCGAGCTCTCATTCGAGATCCGGGGAAAGCCTCAGCCTGCAGCCAAGCCCCGCTAAGAGCCTCATCCGCACTCGAGGCACTAGCGATGCTCCAGTCTTCGCTCCGTCCTTACGGATATATATCCCTTCTAGACCTGCCAAGATCGATATCTCGGTAGCGGCTTCAGCTTGGAAGTTTGATGCCAAGCATACGGTTGCGAAAATGGCGAGGACGGGCTGCCCGTCGACTTGATCTTGGCGGAGCTGACGAATTAGAGCCCGCCGGCAGGGAACGCGTTGGCGACAGAGTGGCACAATCTGAGGCCTCGAGCGCTCCTAGGGTCGAATCCATTGCCTGATCTATTCAAATGTCTCGACTGTATACGCCATGGACGGGCGTCGGTGTCCTAAGGGGGCAAGTGGGGGATGGTCGACAATATGGAGACATGCAGAGAGGCGTTACGGTGCATGCGAGCAGGAAAGATAAAGGCTCTTGATCTCGCTCTTCAATTCTTACCCTGGCACATCCAGCAATTCACCAAACCAGACACCTAGTATCGCTGATTCTCAGCTCGCCAAGTGTTCGCAATGGCGCTTGAACAGTACACTTATGTCTTCGTTATCGGCACGTTGTTTGCCCTGCTTGATGCATACAACAATGGCGCAAGTGAGTAGCCCTCTCCCGATACTGTAATTTTGAGTCCATACAAAGCAATGAGCAGAGATATTAATTCGAACGTGCAGACGATGTTGCGAACTCCTGGGCCACCAGTGTCTCCTCGAGATCCATCTCCTACCGCCAGGCCATGGTCTTCGGTACCATTTTCGAAATGCTCGGTGCGATTCTAGTCGGTGCTCGAACGGCTGATACCATCAAGAACGGTATCATCCCCAACGCGGCTTTCCGGGGTGATGCTGGTGTTCAGATGCTCGCATTTACATGCGCTCTGGCTGCTGCTTCATCCTGGGTCATGTGGTGCACACGACACTCTGCCCACGTCTCCTCGACATACTCGCTTATTTCAGCCGTTGCTGGTGTCGGTGTTGCGACTGTCGGTGCTTCTCAGGTCCAATGGGGCTGGAACGACGGAAAGGGTCTCGGTGCCATCTTCGCTGGTCTTTTCATGGCTCCCATCATCTCTGGTGGCTTTGCGGCTATCATCTTCATGCTCATCAAGGTCATTGTCCACATGCGCAAGAACCCGGTCCCCTGGTCCGTCTGGGCCTCGCCGTTCTTCTTCCTCATCGCCGGCACTATCTGCACTCTGTCCATTGTTTACAAGGGATCGCCTAACCTTGGACTCAACAAGAAGCCTGCGTCGTACGTTGTGGCCGTGGTCATGGGCGTCGGTGGCGGTCTCTTCGTCCTTTCGGCTGTCTTCTTCGTTCCCTATGTCTACGCCAAAGTCATCAAGAAGGACCACAGTGTCAAGTGGTGGATGTTCGTTTACGGTCCTGCTCTCTTCAAGCGCCCGGTCGTCGAGGGTGCCGAAGAGGCCAAGGTTCCCAACTACGCTGTTGTCCAGGAAGACGAGTTTGACGAGCAGAGCTCAGCCCGCTCCCAGAAGTCCCTGTCCGAGTCCGCCGAAGGAGTTGTGAACACCACTGGCGGCCATGAAGAGAACGAGAAGAAACTGGTTCAAACTGAAGCGAAGCAGCTCACTTACAAGGAGATTGCGGAAGCTGGTGAGCGCAGACTGAAGGCTAAGCTTATGAAGAAGCGTGGTCCCATGGGTTGGGCTATGCGCACTCTTCGTGACACGCCCATGGGTCCTGGTGAGATCTACGAGTTGAAGAACATCAAGATTCTCCTCAAGCGCATTCCCGCCTACATCGTGTGTGGTGCTCTCTACGGTTTCTACTACGATATCCATGCCGCTCAGACCGGTGTCGAGGGAACCCCTGAGGGCGCTCGCATGCAGAGGGTTTACGCCCATGCCGAGAAGTACCCTAACGAGGTTGAGCACTCCTTCTCGTTCATCCAGATCATCACTGCCTGCACTGCTTCATTTGCTCACGGCGCCAACGATATCGGCAACTCGGTTGGTCCCTGGGCTGTCATTTACGCAGCTTGGTCCACTGGCAATGCCGCCGCTGCGAAGGCTGACGTTCCCGTCTGGCAACTTGCTGTTCTCGCCGTGACCATTTCGATCGGTTTGATTACCTACGGCTACAACATCATGAAGGGTAAGCAACCTCCAATATAGTTCGAGCCTACGTTTACTAACTTTACTTTTAGTCATGGGCAACAAGATCACTTACCACTCGCCGTCTCGTGGTTCCTCCATGGAGATGGGTGCTGCCATTACCGTCCTGGTCTTCTCGCAATACTCACTCCCCGTCTCAACCTCGATGTGCATTACTGGCGCTACTGTCGGTGTCGGTCTCTGCAATGGTAGCATCAAGGCTGTCAACTGGCAGCGTGTTGGTCTGTTGGTCCTTTCGTGGATCATGACCATTCCCATCGCTGGTACTCTGGGAGGTGTCCTTATGGGTCTCTTCCTCAACGCCCCTCACTTTGCTGCTTAAGACGGTCGCTTGAGAAAACCCGGGTTACGAATCTCTCTCATTATATTGCATCGATACCCGCATGTCACTCGATATGCTACAGATAGACTGTACACTTATAGGTTGAATATCAAAAAGTTTCATATATTTCTGCATTGACGAACAAAATGACGATTATAATTCGCTAGATGCCCCGGTAAAGCAGACAGCAGAAACAAAGATTTAACCGTTTTAGAACCAATGCAATTATCTTTCGAAGTGATTAATATTTGCCGTACAAGTGTATCAATGGCTGCCCACAACATGGTAGTGTCGTGGAACCCATTATCGTCTAATGTTAAACAAGATTCCCTTGTATCCGTCATTATAAACTTTTACATTGCAGGTCATGGCTCAAGAAAGTGGAAACCATCAGTCACAGACGTAGGCATGAATGTATAATGTGAGAAAGAGATACTGGGATATTTCAAGACATGGAAATTATATGTGCTTATTGGGCCTAATAAGGCTGGAAGAGGTCAATACATAGATTCGAAATGAATGAGTGTCTGTTATTTCGAAGCTATGCCGTGTAATTCATATCATTGCAACGGGATTTGCCCTTGCCAACCCTCCCAGCGCGGATCGTCTCCGTATTTGATCGCCTAGTTCTTTTTCTGCTTCAGGTTGCCCTTCTTAAAATATTTCGAATGCGGATTTTCGTTGTCAGGTTTTGCGTTGATAGGTGAAACGCTTCTGTCGAAATCGACGCGCTCTCTGGCCTCTGCGGAATTTTCATCAATCGGTGAGACGGGTCTAGAGAAATTGGCGCTCTCTCCAGCCTCGATCGCCTTGAAGCTACTGTCGATGGATATGCGCGCACCCTCGGCGTCCTTGCGGCCCTCGGTATCGATCTGCGCATGCACTTGTGGCTGGTTTGATTCGTTATTCATGTTGCCCAGGATCACAGCGTCTGATATCGGGCCAGTGTTTGATTTTCTCGACTCAAAATTGTTGGAGAGATGTGGGTTGGGTGTGCTTGTGCCTTATATAGAATTGTGGGTTTGTAGGTTCGTTATAATGTTCTTGTTAGAGAACTAAGGCACAATCACGGAAAGCTCCAGAGTCAGAGGTTTCCAGATGGCGTATGGCCATTGAAAGCATTCCAAACCACTGATTTTGTATCACGCAGATCCAGACCCGGTTTGAGCATGAGAGGACGCGGAAACCAAGCCACCCCAAACCACTGAAGAAAGTCTGAACAAATCTGCAGCAGGCTCTGACAGTTCTCCCCACCTGTCCACAAGATTAAGAACCACAATGGTGCTGCTAGTATTTTGCATGCAATCGTCCGAAGTCGCTTCTTTACAGATGGTAGCATCCAGACAATTAGGTGTTTTCCAAATCACGCACAGCAAGGCCTATCATCATCTTCTTCCCAGGTCTTGCCGACGATCCAAGGCTATGCGACTTCCTTAATTGCCTACGTGAGCCACAGCGCTAGTCGCATGAGCTCAGCTCGCTCCTACAGTATGTTTGAATGATAGTTCATACTACCGGTTTAGGGTGGCAGCAGCTACTTGATCCGAACTCTACGCTCTTGCAACTTGGGGCGTTTGTCTTCCCCATGATTACTGGCGTCACAAGGCGAATGAGAATGATATGCAGGCAGCATGTGATGAGCGAAAATTGCATTTCAAGGAGCCCGATTGTGACGGTCTTTTGATACGCTCGTATTGTCTTGGGGAGTCAATCGTTCCTTCTTGGTCATGCCTCAAGCTTCAACTCCAAATCAGTTCCTGCGATCTAACCTCGCGCTGTCGCAACTGTGCAGGTGATGCTGTGTCATGGACTCATTCTGTTCTTCGCGCGGTCTCGAATCCAGCGCTCATCATTGTCATTCAGACCAAGTGACCTTACCCAGTAGTTTGAAGGTCGACTTAGAAGTCATTAGGCCAGCACTTCTCCTTGGGCCATAGCTTCGCGTCGTGAGTACCAGCGTGCACCTCAAGCTGTATCTTGTTGGTGTTGACAATCTCCTTGCGGCAGTTTTGGCACTGGGAAATATGGGTTAGTCATGCAAGGGGGTTCTCATTGATCACAAAGCCTACGATAGACGTGGGCTTGGGCGCCTTGACTGGAAGGCCGTTTGCCTTCACCGGTGCACGAGTGCCTGCCTTCTCGGCGGCCTTGTGCTCGCGAGCTTTCTGCAGAAATGTAAGCACATGCTTTCTAGTGATGCTTCTTTGAAAAATTTCAGGTCGACGTACTCTGTCTTTCTTGCTGATAGGCATGGTTGTTGTTGTCGCGTATATTTGGATTCTGAAGACCAAAAACGCTTGAAGTCGCAGCGGTACCCAAAGATAGGGAGGGAGTGGAAAAATTTAGCTGACGCACGTGATCCACCTTGCGTTAGCGCCCATATGGGATTCAGACCCGCTTCTTTGCAGCTTGATCTGTTATGAGGAAGAGGATAGACCTACGTTCTTAGAGTTATTGCAGCACAGGTTGATTTGGCTCTAACGGGCTCCCAGCGACTCTGCAACATCAGGAACTGAATCAAGATTTACGAATCTAAAACGTTAAGTAAGTGGCAACTGCATTGTAGTCACTATTGATTCTACCGAGGTACCACACATTTGCTTTTGCATGGTCTTCACTTCGGCCGCTCCACCTATCAGCATATGTTATGGATGTTTCCTTTCAGCTCTTGGTATTAAGTTCCTCATTACGTCTTAAGCTATTTGAATAGACAAAAGAGCTTCTCTCGAGGCAAATCAATTGCGGCAGGTGCTTGCAAATAAGAGCTACCCACCAACTCTAGAGTATAACGTCTTGAGGGCGGAAGAAAGAACGAGAATATAAGAGAATTGAGATAATTTGCGAGAACACATGCATGAAACTTCTAAATCCTGTATGATTTCCATGGCTATTCAAGATAGCGCCCCATTTACATTTCGCTGCGATTGGCTACACTAAGTTGGTTAGAGACCTTGGTTTGGAGCACAGAACTCATATATCGGCGGTCATTGCAGCACAAGGACAGCTGCAAAGCTCCACTGAACACATGTCAGATGTTGGAAGATTCAAAATTCTGAAAGGGTTGACCAAACGAGAACCGTACACATTGGCCATTGAGCGGCAAACAACAGCGACTAGCTATGCTTAGTGTATAGGTACCTAGTCAGCCTCCTGCCAAGGGACATGAGTACAGGTTCGCATCGAGTGAACATTCTTAGCGTTCAGCCGGAAGCCGCCACAACCATTGATGCAATTTTGACCAAAAGAATACCTTTCTTTCTCCACTGGATTGTATCAACTCTGGAGATAAAACTCCTGATACGATACACTCCCACCGAACATCACAAAAAGCTGGCGTCACCCGGAATCGAACCGGGGTCTCTTCGGACTCGTTCGTTGCAACCACAACGAAGTGTACTGACCACTATACTATGACACCGTGATTTGTCCTTGTGGATGAAGCTGGTTGCTCCTATCGCGGCTTCAGTCTGGAGGGGAAATGGCGCATTGAAGGAGATTTTCGAAATCCCCACTCCTAGACAGTGGTCGCCATCCAAGTAGCGAGCTAACAGACCAGCCACAAGCGGGTTAAACAGAGGGCACGGGTACCCACTTTAGGGTTCAACACAGAAGGTACAACACCTTGTCTTCATCCAACCAAGATATGCTCAGCTCAACTCAACAGCCTATTATGTGCTTAATGCTGTTTGTTAAGATATTATATATTGTGCTCGTTTGTGATAATGGTTGAGTTACATCCTGGAGACATTGAATACTATGCGACAGTCGCTGTGACCATAATCCACCAGTACTGCGCCGCCCCCCCGCTCCTGTGACCTTGTTACTGCTGGGTACCTGGTACTTGTGGCTGTGCATCCAATGCTAACGATTGGCTATTGTACGCTACATTTTTACATTTGCCAATGATATCGCTTATGGTATCCTCATCATCGCCCATAGGTTAGATAGTCCATTAGCTGGACCGCATTATGGGGATTTCGCGATCCTAGGTTACCAAGCCTCGGCTAGTAGATGAACGAGGCGTTTTACAAGGCTGTGAGGCAGACTGGCATGAGCTCTTCGCAGAGCTTCCCCAGACGCTGGAATTCAGATGCAGCTCGCTTTGTGGCGTCGGAGGACTAACGAGTGAAACAAGCATCTAATATGTCTGTTGCATTCCTGCCTTTGGCTTCTACTTATTACAGAGTTCCTCGATATTTTTCTAATTCTAATTCTGGTAATTTTCTGTACTCGTCTCTGTCTTATTTAGTGATTGCCTCTTTTAGGCCTAGCTGGACTAGGGAAATTCCAAGCACGCACAGGACCCAAGTTTGGTCGTGTAATTCCATCACTGCCATGATGATATGTATTATTACGCCGTCTTCAACTTGACATTGAATCAGCATTGATCACCAGTGTCGACAACTCACTGGTACGCCCAAGATCTCCACATCGATGCTCTGCGCCTCGGCCTAGGAGTCACTAGTCCTATCCGTTCTCACTCGTGGAGAGTGTTGCCTGTTCTAGGGGTAGACTAAACATAGTAGGCTTGTTTGCTCGTATCTAGGGAGGATAACACCACGGATCAGCCAGTTTGTATATAAGTGTGTAACATGAAATCTCGATCATACGTGAATGAGAAGTATCATATGTTTAGTTATCTTAACGTCTGCCAACATTGTCTGTTTGTGTGGGATATCGTCACGCCCGCCGGCATAATCTGTTTATAATATCATCACATATACTGAATTCTGTATTTAAGCTGCAACCTGCTACCGACATAACTCTCGGCACCGTACGCAGCTAAATCCAGCACCGAAACAACAAACCCTTGGCATCGCGCTCAGCTAAACATTACCGAGAAAAAATGGTAATATCTATGTCCTCTACTGTTAGATGGTGACGCTGACATTAAATTCAAGGTTGTCCGTACACAGCAAGAACCTGAAGATACTTGGGACATGTTCGACAAACTGGAATTGTCCCCAACAACGACAGATACATCTACTACTACACTAGGATCCGATGACCCAGAAGTATCCATACACTCACTTCCCTCTCGAGAAGGCCTCCTTGTGAAAATTGAACCACCGAGATGCCCAGCCAACTCCAGCCTCTCGCACGTACCATGCGACATCGTCCTCGTCATCGACGTGAGTTACAGCATGTATTCAGCAGCACCGGTGGTCGTCGTTGATGACGGCGGTATGGTTAATCGAGAGCATTCCGGGTATTGCGTGTTGGATATTTGCAAGGTACGTACGAAAACCTATTATGTTCCCATTCTGCCTGCGATGTTTGGGAGGCAATGGAAACCTAACGGTGTGCAGTAAGCATTGCGCATTTTCATTTCAATTTTAAGTATTCGAGAAATGATGACTACCATCGTTTCCTTCAATAATCTATCATTTCAGGCGGGACAGAGAGGAGGAAAGGGTGCTCCAAACCAGTGGAGAATTAAGGGGCTAACAGGTATTCGTTATGCAGGCACGCTGCCCTTACTGTCTTGGAGACCCTCGATGAACGTGATAGATTAGGCATCATAACATTTAGCACTACTGCGAAGGTACTGCCCCGTCTCAGAACAGTAATGGTTTGGACTAAACCAGCTGACTTGATCTCTATAGGTTGTGCAGGCTTTGCAGCCAATGACTTCATCCAACAAGAAGCAAACGGCAGGACGAATCAGAGCCTTGAAACAAGAGAACGTAACGAATCTATGGCAAGGCCTCGTACAAGGATTAAGACTATTTGAGGGCAGTGAGGATTCGGGCCGTGTACCAGCAATACTGGTACTTACTGATGGCCAACCTAATTGCCAGTATGTCCTCAACTTTTGTTTTCCCGAAGAACGCAAGCCTGACAAGAGAAACGTAGGCATCCTGCTGCCGGCTACATTCCTACTATCCGAAGCATGCCACCTCTTCCTGCCACCATTCACACATTCGGGTTTGGGAACGACATAAAATCGGGTCTCCTGAAATCGATAGCTGAGATAGGTGGTGGAAGCTACTCTTTTATTCCCGATTCAGGAATGGTCGTAAGTATTATATTGTGACAATGTTCCTTGAATACGCTGACGCGTGACAGGGGACGGTTTTCGTGAATGCAGTGGCCCATCTCCAGTCCACTTTTGCTAACCGCTGTACCCTCGACATAACATATCCTGCAGCACTCTGCTTACGAAAGACAAGCGGACAAACCGCAGAAAGCGAGGAAAAAGACGAGATCGATTCCTCGAGCCTCGGCTACATCCTAGGTGTTGATGGTGAAAGATATCAGACGGTCACTGTTCCCCTAGGGAACCTCCAGTATGGTCAATCCCGGGACATCTACCTCGAAAGCGACGTCCCACATGGATCCTTCGAATGGTCAAAAGATATGAAAATCACTGCCAAATTCCGGTTTTCGCGCATGTACGACGCTCACTTCCTTGTAGGTGCCAAGCTAGATACACTTAGGGAGACTTCACTGTCTGAGTCGGAGATTGCGTACCATCGTAGCCGGGCGATGATCTGCGAATATATTTCCTCAATTTTCCCTCTCAAGGCAGATGGCGAGCATGACATGCCGGCTTTGCATGCGTTGCCTACTACCATCTCCGCCGCCCGGATGAACTTCAAGGATCTAGTAACCAACATCCCAGCGAAACACTTTAGGGACACTTACAATGCCTCTCTCAGTAAGCAACTTCCAGGATTATCCCATGCCTGCTTCAGCAGTTGTCACGTCCTGATCGAGCGCTTCTGCTCCTGGAATACGAGCTTCAACCTCCAGCAACCCGCCAAGCACACTCGAAGAAGCAATCGCTAACCTAAGGTGTTGTAGTGCAAGATCTTCTGGGGCAGATCCAACTGGCGGTTTTTGACAACGATTACTTTTCGACGTGGGGACCTCATTACTTCCTCAGTTTGTGGGATGCTCATGCCAAACAAGTTCGAAATACGTTCAAAGACCCGGGCGTGCAAATGTACGACATCAATAGCCCGCTCTTCTTGGCATGCCAGAAGAAGTTGACTTACGCCTTCGACACTGCCGTTCAGCCGCCAGAGCCAAGCCTTAAGGCGCAGGCGGATATAAAATATCGCAGCGGCGCAGTTGCCATATCCATGTCCTCGTACAATGACCGCGACTACCCATGCTTCTCCGCCTCCAGTCTGGTCACTCTAGCGAATAACAAAAATGTCCCGGTTGGTGAATTACGGAGGGGTGTGACAGTTCAGACGCTCCTTGGCAACCGAAAGGTCGTCGCCATCTTGAAGACGCGAGTACGGAAGATTACGTTATGCAGGATAGAGGACCTCCTCATCACACCGTGGCATCCTGTCTTCCACGGCGAGTCATGGGCTTTCCCTGCTCATGTGGCGCAGAAAGCTGTAAGGTATTCAGGGGCCATCTACTCTGTACTACTGGAACCAGACTCGGATCCGCAGGCGCACGCAATCCAGGTGGGCGGTGTGTGGGCGGTGACATTGGGTCACGGCATCCTTCGCGGCAAGGACATCAGAGCGCACGAGTTCTTGGGTGATCATGCCAAAGTGTCGAGGGCGTTGTCGCTCGTAGGAGTAGGATCAGGTGGCATCGCCGTGGCTTCGGGTGTTAGGCGCGAGAAGCGTAGTGGGAGATTGCGCGGGTTCAAGAGGGGCAACCTGCGCGAACAGACGACGTAGTAAATATAGATTGTTCTTTATAACCGTGATACGTTGGCAGATGTGTATGTGAAAAACATCAGAGGCAAAAAGCGTAAGCCCATCGCTATTACGTTGTGCGATTGTAGTGTTGATATATGGAGGGGTTTGGCAATGGTCGCGTCAGTCTATCTAATAATAGTGGCTGACTGCTGTGATCGGCAAGGACGGCAGCCAGCCCTTGAAGCAAGATTTAGCGAGCGATAGTCGGCACAATGTAGTCCCCTGGTCCGTGGTTGGGCAATGCAGAAGCAGGGTACATGTCCTGACGTGTGTAGGGCTACATTGTACAATGTAGGGATCGACCTTGGCGGGGTTCCAGGCGCCCTGCAACGTGGGAAAAAATGGAACTTGCAGGGCATTTCCGATCGAGCAGCGTTATTGCAGGGTGGTTCAGATCCATGCATTCCGCGCTGGGAATAGGTAACAAATGGATCTCGCCTCAGTCTGCCATACATACGGCTGTTAGGGGGTCCATCCGGACGTTTCACTCCAATCATGACGTGAAGACCTACCTAATGACTCGCAAGGAGAGACAAGACTAGGGAGAACTTTCCGGTCTTGCATTCTCCCTGTCTCTTGATGCGCCCTCGAACTCTGGAGAGACTTCGGGACGCATTGGCAGTCGGCACCGCACCTCCCCCATTGGACATTCCATTTCCGATCCCTTAGCTACGTTTATCTTTGATGACAAAGTTGCTCTGGCCATTAACATTGTCTGGGGGGTCGCCGGCCGTGCATATCGCCTGTCGCCTGGGGCCACACTAAAATTGGCAAGCGAGATCTAGACTTTCGGCAGCACGACAAGTGGCGGCACCAGCAGCAGTTGCGTATCTGGAGCCACAAACTCCTTGAGTTGTATCCTCTCCTCAGGAAGTTGCTTGGTCACAGGAGCCCATCCCATATCCGAGTGCTGTTGCCGGCTTCCTGTCGCCCTTACTGCAGAGCTACTAATCATTTGCTTACCTTGACGCACCTTGCCCGAGCTCTGTCTAGCACGACAACCAGCAGCGTTTCCCGTTCACCTATGAAGTGACAGCCTCGCTCGGTTCTCCGCAAGGCTATATACACATTTCATCGGGACTTACTAGCTGATTTGAAGTCTCTCCCTCTTTGACTCCTAAACTCGGCCGGGTTGCAGAGGGTCACAATCTTTTCCATGCAAGCCGTGCTGAGCATCACACGGGTGGCGAGGAGCGTAGGACGGACGCAATGGCAGAATCACCAAAGGTCAATCTTGACTGGCTGAGAAATCCTCCTCCGACGAATCTAACGCCCTTCCAAAAGTTTACTCGCGATGTGCGATGGGAGAACACATCCATCGGACCAATGGAAGCATGGCCACGCGAACTCAAGCAGGTCGTTCGCTTGTTGATAGCAGATACAAGCCCACGGGTCGTCTATTGGGGCGACAAATTTACCTCCATCTACAACGAGGCGTACATACCCCTAGTTGGTTCAAAGCACCCATGGATGCAAGGCCGAGATGCCCAAGACGTCTTCCCGCACTTTTGGAGCAATTTCAGCAAACTCATCACTGAAAAACAATGCGTGACGGGGGAGACGCTGAGCGGCGATGCGACAATGATGCTCCTAGACCGAGCTGGATTCCTCGAAGAGTGCTATTTCGACTGGAAGCTCATTCCGATCTTGAGCGACGACGATGGACAGGTCATGGGCTCCTATGGTTGCCCGTCGGATATGACCCAGCACGTGATCGGACTACGTCGTTTTAACTGCATCAAGCATCTTTCCCAGCGGATCCAGAAGGTTTCGAGCCTTAACGAGCTATGGGCGGCCACCCTGGCTGGGTTAGATGCGGATGACAAGGATGTCCCATTCACTCTGCTGTACTCTGTCGTAGAGCAAACTAGCCTGGCAGCACCACCTTCCAGTCCGCATTATACTTGTCGCTTGGAAGGCTCCGTCGGTGTCGATGCAGACCACGCTCTAGCGAAGATGTATCTCGATGTACAGGACGACCTAGACGGATTTGCTCCTAGGGTTCTCGAAGCTCTGAAAACCGACGAATGTCTCGTCCTGAAAGCATCCGACATAAACCTCCAGAAACTATTAGACGGTGTCGGTTGGAGAGGTCATGGCCTGCCAAGTCATGAATTTGTCATCGTTCCTCTCAGGGCAGATGACGAGACAGTCGCCTTCTTCATTATTGGACTCAATCCATACCGAAGATACAACAAGTTTTACCAGGATTTCTTACACAGCATTGCGGAGGTGGTAACACCACAGATAACTAGGATCAAAATGACTGATGAGGTCAAACGTCGGGCAGAAATCGCTTACAAGGCCACGTCGGATTTTCGAAAGAGTGAGGAGAGATTCGCTAGATTTGCCGAGCGCTCCACGATTGGCCTTGCAGTCGCCGGTCTTGATCGACACATAACCTATGCCAATGATGCTTGGTACCGATTTGCCGGTTTGGATCCTAAAAGCACGGACTACGATGGATGGCTTGATAGCGTGTTTGAGGAAGACCTCCCGCTAGTCATTGAATGGTGGCAAAAGGTTCTCATTAACAAAAAGGGTGGACAATTTCAGTATCGATCCAAGATACCCTTTAGACAAGGGAACATGTATTCAGACAACAGAACTGCCATTTGTGCAGGTGAGTGACCTTGGTTGTTCTTTCGCTGCTTGCCCATTTCCCGGCACATGATATCCGTGGCGAACGGTGCCCCTCACGTCGAATATAAACACCCCGAGACCCTTATCTCCCACACCGGTCTTGGCGAGAAATATGTCTAACGATACTCTGCAGTATATCCTGATCTCAATGAAGCCCAGGAAATCGAAAGTGTTATGGGGCTTGTCATCGATATTTCAGAGCTAAAATGGATCGAAGAGCAGCTCAGAGTACGAACCAAGGCCTTGGAGGAATCAGAAAGCAAGTGGAAGAACTACGCCGAACATTGTCCCCTGGGAATCGTGCGGACAGACGGGACAGGGCAAGTCCAATACGGTAAGTGTATTTTGATCATGGCCTACCTCCTAAACGGCTTAAATTCTCCGGGTACGTACATGGTTAGGCCAAGCTCATTAATTTTACAGGCAACGACGCCTGGCACGCTTATTATGGGTTCACTCGGGGCGAGGTACCAGGGCCCCAACCATGGCTTTCCTACGTGGAAGAAAGCTATCTTGAAGATTGGAAGGAATGCTTCGAGAGCTTTCAGAAAAGTCCCGGTCCGAGAACCCACGAACTAAAGCTCAAGAACAAGGTCTATACAGTTGAGGAAGGAGGCCATGCAATCGAAAACGGCGTCTATATTCTTGTGACCGGGTTTTCGGAATTCAATGAGGATGGTACTGTTGATTACATAGACTTTTGGGTCACAGGTGGTAAGCTTCCCCCGCCCAATAACGCCTGGAATTCTTGGCATGTTTTTTTACGATCGGTACTGATTTCTCACAGAGTTCCCCCTCTCGTTCTAGAGCCGACCTCAACACTGGCAATAGCAAATCGCGACATCCTCGTGGGGGCGTTCATGCTGACTAGTTGTAGACATCAGTCCCCAAAAGATGGCGGCCAAGATATTGGCTGACAAAATGGATGAAGCGATCCGCCTTAAAACGCATCAAGAGCGATTTATTGACATGATAAGCCATGAAATTCGAAACCCGTTGTCAGCAGTCCTGCACTGCGGTGAAGAAATCGTTGCCGCCACGAAGACGTGTCTAAAACACACTCGCGCACTTCCTTTCGATGTATCCGAAACCAACGACGAAGGGAATAACGTCGTTCTGCAACAATTGCAGAATGCGCTAGACGCTGCGAATACCATAATGTACTGCGTCCAGCACCAGAAACAGATAGTAGATGACGTCCTTACGCTCTCCAAGCTTGATGCTGACCTATTGGTGGTGTCCCCTGTTCCGGTTCAACCAATGGTGAGTCATTTCATTTAAATCTGAGCAGCCGACTTCGCAGTTTCCAGTATTATTGCAATACGTTTACTGTTTCTAGTCGTTATTCAATAAAAAAGTCACAAGGTCCAAACAACTTTGCTAACACTGTTGGTACAGAGTCTTGTCCAGACTGCTCTCAAGGTTTTCTCTCCGGAGCTAAAGATGACAGACATCACCCTCTCTGTAATCGAAGATCCGTCTCTATCAGCTCTGGACATCAATTGGGTTTTACTCGATCCCAATCGATTTTTGCAGATCGTTATCAATCTTGTCACCAACGCGATCAAGTTCACCAGGACCGCACCCACTAGGAATATCGACATCACAGTGTCGGCATTTCTCGAACCACCTAGCGACACTACTATCGGAGTCCAATATGTCCCGCGCAGGTATGAGCCGGCAAAACCAAATAGCCCAGCCGGTGATCTATTGCGAGAATTTCATGTGTCAGGCGAGGTCTACCTATGCTTCAGTGTCAGAGATACAGGGAAAGGTCTCACGGCGGACGAACGGGCTCTCCTTTTCAATCGCTTCGAGCAAGCTTCCCCGAAGACACATATTGAGTATGGCGGGTCGGGCCTTGGCCTCTTCATCTCTCGTCAGATTACAGAGATGTTGGGTGGTGAGATAGGAATGTGCAGCGGCGGTATTGGCAGCACATTTGCCTTCTACGTCAAAAGTTTTAAGACTTCGCCGCCACGGCGTCCGTCGATCAGCATCGAGCCGATCCTGCAGATGACGAGGACCCTCAGCTTGACAAGTACGACTTCTCCGCTTGTTGTGCCGCCTTCGCCTGAGGACAAGAGTGGTGCACCCATTGATCTCACTCTCGTGGCTCCAAACCCCGAGATTGATTCCACAGCGAATGAGCGCCATGTACTTGTAGTGGAAGACAATTTGGTCAACCAGAAAGTACTGTGCAAACTCCTTCGAAACCGAGGCTTCCTGGTAAACGCGGCCAACCATGGCCAGGAAGCTCTTGGTGCGATCCGCGCACTCCGAGAAGAAAGCACAGGTCGTATGTTCGATGCTATCCTCTGCGATATCGAAATGCCCATAATGGGCGGCATAGAGTTCTCTAAGGAGGTCCGATCACAAGAATCATCTGGTCACATGCCAGGTCACGTGCCTATCATTGGTGTCACTGCCAACGTCCGGAGTCAACAGGTCACCGCGGCGATCGAAGCTGGCATGGTAAGCATTACCTGACGCGCTTTTCCCCTCTTGGCATATAGTTGCTAATTAAAATCAAGGATGGCGTGACTACGAAACCATATCGCATTGACGACTTGATAGCCAACATTGATCGCATCTGCTCAACGACAACGACGGCCGGCAGATAGTCTTTTCTTATGAGCTAGAAGCTTAGCTGAAGAAACACACATAGATACCCGGGATTATAGAGGAGCATAAGCGGGCGGATTGATTTGTTTTCGCTTTCTTTTCCTTCCTTTGGACCATCTTGCATATCAGGCGCACCTCGTGGGTATTGCCACAACATGGAATAGGCATATGTAATTACAATGTGTAAAAGCCATGAACAACTGCAATATGTGGGAGACAGAAACTTAAGTATAGGAAGACCGAATTTACACTCTTCAATAACCAATAATAGGATAGAGGAATTGTTGGCCACCCTGATAGACAGACACTCCCACGCAGAAGTTACAGTTCTCCGTGTCTTTACCTGTTTAAATGCCTGTCGCAAGCGCGTAAACAATATCAGATGAGAGTAGAACACATTTCGGGTGAGTCGAGTATTCGTTGGTGGATTCCACAGAATTTCATACGAACGGTATTTCGTCATTTAATTCAGGACTACCAGGTTATTATGCAATGCGAAATAAATACGCAGGTCATGCCAGCATGGGTGCACAAAACAGGTGAACGTGTTACAAAATTTAGATCTTTCAACATTGTTTGTCAAAACAATCCACTGACGTATGCCTGACTGATGTGTACTCCTAGCTGAAAGCACGAGCTCGTTGTCTGCTTCAAGGAGTCCTTCGCCATTTTCATGCTACTCACAGCCACAGGCGGAGGCGACCGTGGAAACAGCACCCGCTTGCTGTGGCAACCTGCGGAAAAGCCGGGTGTAATCTCGTATGTGACACATCACCATTGCCACTCTAACTGGGCGCGACCTCATAAGCAGCGTACCTTGAATTTCTGTCGTTAGCGGCTACTCTAGGAGAGGATGTGTGAGATTATGGACACAATAAATCCATAAACATGCCGAAATACACACGAGTCTAACTCTGTTTTGTTGGCCACAATAGGACGCTAGTCAAAACTCATCGATTATTCAAGAACGTTCATGTTATACGAGAGGCTGAACGACGGATCGAGTTTAAAGACTACGCAAAAACCATCACGACATTATCGTATGTTTCATCACCGTCCGTCTTACACGCAGCGCTCCGTGCCGTCCCGCGAGGACACTGTGATCTGCCTAAGGAATCGTACGATAGTTCGAAGGACACAAGAAACATCGACACGGTCTGACGTGTAAGATTTAGATACAAGTCGTAAACACGGGCAAAAGTCTGCTAGGTGCAAAAGTAGGTTTGGGGACGAGGAAGCTACCCATATCTTGAACTACTATATATAAGGGGAAGGGATAGACTGCGTAGCATGGCAGATGGAACACCAGAGCTCGCCGCTCGGCGACATCGTCCCGGGCTTTTATTGACTTGCCGTACGGGCAGAAATCACATGTGTTCATTTATGTAGTCCACGATCACAGACATGCTTTCCTTTTTCAGCCCTGGCCGAACGACTAACTATTCCATAGAGGTAGACTGGATCGTAGAAAAACTCAAGTCTCTCTTAGTATGATTTTGTGTTTGCAGAACCTAGATCAGAAGGTTTAGTCCCGCTATTCCCGCGATTCCGGGACCCTAACCCAACTGCATTATGGTGAGGGAGACATGATCATCAAGGTTGGCTAGTTTCCGCTACAGATGCTATTTTGTAATGCACAGCATATTTTCCGACAGACAAGCTTTCGCTATGAGTTCGTCCCGCATTCAACGGTAGTGCATAATTCTTTCCCATCTCTGAACCTTGGGCACTTTTTCGTTGGTACAACGGGCGGCATCAAACTCCGACCGGAGGGAACGGTGTGTACCACGAAAGTAGCAATTGCGCCGCGGCGAACACGCTGCAGGTACCGTGGCGCGTCCGGGGCTGGACTGCCCCTGGTGGGAGGTGTATGCACTGGGTTGAAAAGATAAGAGTCGCATCTTCAAGATAGAATCGCGGACGATCCTCTTACCCCGCTTTCGCGACTCTGATTAAGATTATAACTAGTTACCAATGTGCCGAAAAAAAGAGAGACGCGACGCGACGGACACTGCATGCATTTATTTGTTGGTTGACCTAGCTACTGTTTTCAGCACATTGCGCCGGCGCGTAGTCCGGATTGGCGTTGTGAAGAACTATGCAGGTATTGATGGATAATGAACAACGGGCCAACAACTCTTTTTTTCGATCACACGTGGAAAGCAGTGGGCATCCGGCAGTCATGACTTCAAATCGGCAATAGGCGAAGCCCCCCCTGACCCGAGAGCAAATCAAATGGGTTGTCGAAATTATGTCGGGGTCATTGATGACGAAATACATAGCTTTCGGACGTGAGATGACTTAGGTCAATTAAAGAGAATAGATTGTCCACTGATCAGCTGGCAGTTCCCAAGTACCAGGACCAGGCCGCGATCGTACTCATAGTTGTGGAGGAACCACTGAGATTGAAACAACGGAGCAGATGTGTCCAGGTCAAGGTCAGGCACCAAACTCCTCCCCGTTGGTGTGGAGCGGGTAAGAAGGTGCACAGGCAGTATAACGGTCATATTATAAATCATTCCACATTGGCTGCAAGGGCAATCAAGAAACTCGGTATTCTGCCACGCGTTTAGCGATAACTCTAATATAGAGCTTATTGCCTCGGCGCCTCTCCCCACGAGTCGAGTCACCTGCCATGCTCTCGTCATATAGTGCATCGGTATTACTGATGCGGACGGGTAGTCCCAGGAAAGGAAGTCGGACCGCGGGGATCGAAAGCTGGAGGTGCGAGCTTGTCTCGATCGTTGGATTCGTTGGTGAGAATAGCTTTCTTGCTGGTGTCGTGCGTAGCGAGATGAGAACGGTCCAGCCTTAGCTCATCTCCGCACAAGACAGGGGGGAGGGGTGTGTCGATGGGGGGGAACAGTCCCAACTCTCCGGTCTCACGGATCTGGCGATTTGCTGGGCTGGCAAGGTTCAGAGAAGGCGAAGGAAGCAAGACCCCCCCACGGCGCTGCTCGCTCGGTTCCTTTCTTCAACACCTGGGCATGCAGGCACTTCCGCCAACGAGAGATCCCCTGAAATCTGCGAGAAAGGGGTGTGCTGAAGATACACATGCATGCGCAGCACAGATGGTGGGATGGTCGCCGTTGATAATGCACTGAGCCGCCAGGGTGCTAGCGTTCGCACCCGCATATGCAGTAGAATCAGGCTTCTTCAGTGCTCGTTAATCGCAATCGGAACCCTCCATCCGTTTGCTTGAAATGCGCATGTGTAATAACGAGAAAGGGGATGTCGTCGAATGATCTCCTCTACCGCGCTCTGTATGAGATTGACTTGGACGGGTTCATCCGATGTCGCGGCAATATCTCTCGTACCTATGTCGCGTATGTAAGAGCTCGTGCCTCTCGTCGATGTGAGGTCTTTACCTAGTGACCGTGCACTAAATAAACCGCGATGCTTCGCGGAAGCAGTAGCAGAGGCTAGCGAATGCATCTATGTACACCAATTCATGATCGCTAAACTTACAAGGTTTGATTAGAGGATGGGTAAAACCTTAAGCACGTAATATGTATGCCGTGTAAAGGGAACCACCGTGAAGTCATCCGGAATGATTGGAACATCCTGAAGAGATTTGCTGCGGACCTGTGGGCGGAAAAGGCCGACGGGCTCGAGATGTTCGCAAGCTTGTAGACTGCCATGTCTCCCCGGCGTAAGGGTCCGCAGGAGGACACGAAGACGTTCGGCTTTTCAAAATTGCCTTTGTTTACTTTTGGCCATGGTGAAGCTGTCGTGCGTAAGTACAAGTCAGCGTAGTGCTTAGATGCCAGCGATTGTCGAAATTTAGAGCCTGCCCAGCGGGTCTTCTCCATTCGCACAGCCCATGGTTTGTCACCCTGCACCAAATCGCCTTCAGATGAACTACTCTGGCTGTGCTAAGCGCCGGCGCCGCGCGGTCGTTTTGCTTTAGGCCAAGTCGATGGGACTGTCAAATGGACCTACGCAGCCCTACATTCGCAAGATGAGGCCAGAGCGATGATTTGTTCTATGTTTCAGTAATTGGTTATGCTCAGGCAGTCGCCGGAAGAAAGCCATGCCACTCAGGATTAGGATGTCTAAGGCCTGCGTTCCAGGGGAAGAAGAAAATAAAGCTCATCACTTTTTTGCCGACGTTTCAAACCATGCACAGCAACTGTGTGCTGCTCCCACCATCGTCATTGGTCCAGAGGCAGTGTTAATGTGAGACTGCCGTGGCACATTAAAGTGATCCCTCCATTTAAAAGCAAAGAAGCGCCATGCATGTCGTAGGTCTTCGGAAATAGCAAAGGCGACAAACAGCCAATACACAAACCGTTGTCGCCGGCTTTTGAAGATAGGGGATAACCTGGCAGCGCGAGAAAAGCCCTGGAAGCCCAGTCAGAGCTTCGATTGATCCATCGTGAGGAGAAGCAGGATCCATTCCAGGTTATCCCCTGAGCGGAGGCTTCTGACCCATTATTCAGGGGTAGGCCGTGGTCGAATCACCGGACAAGCTTGGGCAAGCGTCAGGAACAGCGTTCCTACTGGCTCGCGGAAGCACAACAGACCCCTGCATCGACGACGCAGTGCGTTGCATGGATCTCCCTGCAGACGCCTCGTGGGTAACGGGAGCGGGTTGAGTTGTGAGCAGGTTCCAGGTATCGTTCCTTGGCCCGATCGCGTGGCACTGTGTCTGTGTCACTCGCTTGCAAAAACAGTTACTGGGGCCCGCAGAACTCGCTGCCATGCACCTGGGACAAGAGTATGCCGGTCTGATAAGCCGCCAATAATTTGTATATACATATATTACATCACAGAGTTTTTTTGGGACTCATCTTGGAGCAGTCGGCCATATATGCTCGCCGAGTTGTTTATGGATTGATGCTGTTTCAGAAGGATAAGACATGTCTCTGCCGTTAGGTTAATGTACGTAGTGAGAATGCGGGCAACAAATCACTGTGCGACAAGCACCACGCGCTGGTCTAGTGGTCTTTCGAGGAGCCATGAAGCTGCAAAAGGAGTTTCAACCTGTCGCGGTGTAAGTGCTTGCTTGCTTGTTTGCATCGGCCATGCTATTGCCTTGATCTTTTTGGCTGTTGGCGGATAGCGGGGATGAGACGGCAGAGTGCAGCGTGGCTTGTCATTAACGCGGGGAGGTATCACCACTAGCGAACATAGCGAGTACCCATGAGATATACGTGCACTGTAATGTAGTGGATACTCGAAGTGCAGCGCCGTAAAAAATACAGCCGTAGACTAACACTTTTGCATGGTCGGTACGCGTATTAAGTAGCATGTATGACAGCCAACCCGTGTACATTGAGTTCCGGCATTTTGCGCAGAATCTTCATAATCGACTGCAAGGCTTAGAGGGCTGCGAGCCCAGTTGAACGGCTATCGCGAGCTCACGATCGTCAGGACTAGACTGGATTCAGTGGCTCCAAGGAGGAAATGCCAGGAATGCCTGCAAGAAAAAACTGCAAATGGTTCCGGCAGGGCAATTAGCCTACTGCTGGGCGAATATTCTATTTTGCAGATCACCCACCTCAGCTGGGTCAGCTCGTCATACGCCCACGCGACCATCATCTCAACAAAACCGGCGGCCGCGGCCGAACAGGTACGAGAGGAGGACAGGAAGAATGGAGAAATATCCGTGCTGTTGGCTGTCTCTGGCTCTGTGTCACCCTTGGTGTTCGTGTTGTAATTTGTCGAGCTCGACGAGCGTCTGCCTTGAGTCACGCGACGATCTCTGAGGCTGCGGCCAGAAAAGGGTCGGCTTGATAGCGGACGAAACGGCGTACAGGTTGAGAGCCACGCTAACCAATCCCCAAGTTTTTCGTCTCATGTTTCCGCGAACGTCTAAGGGCCAACGACAGCCATTCGCAAGGGGGCCCAAGCTCTTGTGGGCCAATATTAATGTTCTTTTCTTTGGGCGGTGCATGGCCATGCTTGAAATGTGGATTTTCGTTGTCGACACCCCCTATCACCCACCCGGCGTGGCACCTCGGGCAGAGAGGGCGAACAGCACGGTGCCTTCTGCTTGGAGCCCGCGCTAAAGCAGTCGAGTGCGGGCACCACGTAGCTATCATGGTAGGGTAGCTTTCGATCACTCTGGATGTCACCCACCATCACGAGACAATTGGCTCTTACCAGGAAGCAGCCCGCGGGTTCCTGCGTGATCCAACAATCTCTCCCCTGCGAACAAAGTGCTGATGATATCTCGAGTGACATGGTTCATGTAATTCATAGTTGACTGGAAAGCAATTGCCTCAAGGTGTACTAAAGCTGGAAGAGCGTGCTGCAGTCAGTGCATTAGTCCGTACATGAGTGGCTCATGTATAGCCTGTGCGTACCACATGCAGTACAGAATGTGTGGACGAGTACCTAATGTAGTCAAAATAGAAGAAAATAAACGGTAACGCCACAGCCCGTCAAACTTTACAAAGTCGCGTCCATCATGCGCGATTGAATCAAAAGCCGTTTGTCAGTCAGCATGGAATATACTACCCAAAAAATGGTGTTCATATTATATTCTCTTTCGAAGATGGTGCAGAGCCTACAAGTTGAACAGACAGTATCTACATAGAAATACAGTATCCAAAAACATTGCTCGGACACTGGCTACTTTGCGTCGGGCTTCGTCACCCATCCCCTGAGCGGAGCGTGCAGATTCACTGCGGACACGCCCTCAGTCTACCCGTTCCAAGCCCACCAGGATCTCATTTCCACCGCACGGTTTGCCCATTTCGCTGTCGGACCAGTCTGCCAGTACTACAGTCGGGCTTCTCTCCTAATGGTCAAGGAGCACGAACTTTGGCCTCTCCCCTCCACGGTCCTTCTCTTCCTCATCCATTGCGAACTCACCCACAGTCATTCTTTTCAGCAACTTGGTATCGCACCGCCTGCCTGGACGACAAACCAGGAATCGAGACGACTACATCGATCGCCGTCTACATAGTTTGCCAACTAGCATACCCCTCGACGGCCTTCACGCTACGAGCCGGAACGCAGCACTAGAGGGAAAGCATACAATTAGGATCTCCCAGGTCGGATTGGACAAAAATACGCCCCTTTGGCATTTCAGCAGACAAAAATACCTTCGATTATTCACACAACACTGCAACGCTCACCTCCATTCCAGGGCCAACCCGAATCCCAGGAACCGACCAAGCCCAAGTTCGACGGAACCCAGCTACTGCTGCAAGTCGCCTATTTCTGCAGAGAACCATTGATGCTTGTGCAACTGCGGTAGTTGCACCTTCTGCCGAGAACTCGCATCCGCGCGACAGCCGCACCCCAAAGACACCCAGCACTCATTACAGTTTCGTTTTCCTAGCATTGAATTTGTTGTTTCACGTTTATACTTTTACGTCCACTTCAGTTGAGGTGTGTGATCGCCGGCAACCCTGCCACCAAATCGTTGCTTTTTCTTTCCACAACCTGGTAGTGCTTGTTGGTGAAACGCTCCCGACACAAGTTGATCCGGGTCAGGTATGGCTTTCTATCTTGTTCCCATGTTTACTCAACCACCTTGCATCCGTCCCAAGTCGAGAACAGGAGGGCATGCAGGGCCAGTCTTGTTCTTCACTGTTTTGCTCATAGAGCAAGTACCTTAGAAGCTGGCCTTGCAACCGTTGGCCTGATACAGCCCTGCAATCTCACTATACTCAAATCACTAATACCTCGTTTTGCCATGCAGATAACTTCGGCAAGCTCATTATTCCTCTCTCGTTTGGCTTTCCTTGGTGCAAACCCCATTCGTTTGGCTCGGCTTGTTCCACGGACAACTTCATCTTAGTTTGTCCTCCCATTCGCATTCGATAACAGGTACACGACTCGTTCAGTCGCGCTCGACCCTGCATGGCATCCGGCAACCATTACCATCAGAACTGAAGTCCTTCGTCCGCGTATCTCGACCTGACACGCTTAGTGCGGCAGTCGTACCTCTTGATAACCCCTCTTGTCTAGCGAGGACAGACTTGTTCGAAAATGAATCGATTCAAGACTAAGAAGAAGGCCAAGGATGACATGTCCGGCCGGCCTTCGCAGGACTCCGAGTCCTTTGGCTTCAGATTCAGAAAGGGCAAAAAGGCCCAGGAGGAGCAGAAGCCCGAGATCGATCTCGCAACCGCTCTTCCGTCAAGTGATGATTTCCGGACCAGTCTTCTCATGTCAGGCCTGTCGGCGCGGTTTTCCATGCTGCGTGAACAAGACGATCCGAATACTAAGATTGGCAAGGCTAGTGATGATAGTGTACTATTCCCCAAGAGACAGTCCCGCCTTGGGGATCTTGGTGCCTTCGGTGGCTTGTCGGACATTGCTGAGGTTGAATCCATCAAGGCTCCATTCGCTCGAATGGACTCTTACTCGTCCGACGCCGATTCTGTCAACGGGAGCATCATGACCAGGTCGAAGCCCACGGAGGGTAACAACCTGTTTGGTGGCAGACAGAAGATATATAAAATCCCTGCTGGATCAGCGTCAGCCAAAACTGTCGAGGGTGGAATGAGTGGAAGAGCGCTATACGACGATGACGTTGCCATGTCCGCATTCCAGAAATGGCGGAAAGAAGAGAGGGAACGGAAGTCCCTCGAAGGAGAAAGAGAAGATGGATCGCAGCGGCCGTCGTTGGAGGGACAAGAAACTCGCCCAGAGTCGCCATTCTCTAATGGCTACAACCGGAAACGTGAAACGTCGTCTACCACATCTTCAGTTCCATCCATGGCGCGGAACTCGACGGCAGCTACATCAGTGACATCTCAGCAGCCGGCTGCATCGGCAAAGGACTGGCCAATGGCTTCAACCGCGCCCCCCTCAAGTAGCTCTACTCCTACGCTTGAAAGAACCTTCACGAGGACTCGGCGCTTGTATGAGACTGGTCTGAACAATGAGCTTCAGGAACAACAGACGTCAGCATTATCACGAATTGACACCTTGACCAGGCGGCGAGAGTTGGGATCGCGAACTCCAGACCTGTCACAAAACTCGCCGTCACCAACGGCTACGGGGTTCATCGATCGCTTTGGAGATAGACGTATTCTGGGGAAGGCTAGCGCACCAAACCTGCGATCCATGAGTCCTGCTTCTCGCTCTTCCGCTGGAACTCCCGATCTAGGCATTCGTGTTCCTAGCATCAGCGAGGCCAAACCGAATTATGTTGGCTCGCCACCCCTGAGTCCGCCGATTAGTGAGGCAGAGGAATTGCCAGCTCTATCCATCCAGCCTAATGACCGAGGCAAGGCTACTGCCCTGGGGGTCTTCGCAAAGCCAGCTCAACCTTATGACGAATCCAGGTTTGCCGAACGACAGCTACAACTCCAGCAGGGACGGGAAACGCCCACCCAGAGGTTCCGCACCGACTCCAATGCGTCGTTTACAGGCAGGTCGAGGTCATCGTCTTCGGCTCACCGCCAGCCATATGAGCCAAAGATAGAGGCATTTAGAGCGCAACCGCCATTGCAAGAAGAGATCAGCTCCCCGACCTTCTTCAACGACAACGATGACGATGATGTAGACGAGTCTCCCATCATCCCGTCGCAGCCAACCCTTGGTGCGCATCCCCCCAGGCCTCAGCGCCCGGCTGACAGCGAACACCCCGCCTTCCGTGGTTCTGCAATACCAACTCCCTTGTCGATTGCGTCCAAAGCCAGCGGCGAGCCTTCTCCCACGGTGGAACTTGACTCCACGATGCCTCCTTACACAAAGTCATCGCCAGCAGACTCTCCCACGCTCGGGCCTGCTGTTCCTGCGGCCGCAGGCCTCAGCGGCATGGTTCGACAGCATCTCAGGGCTGACAGCGGTGCTTCTTCGATCTACGGTGGTGCTGTGCCTACTACCTCGGGCTTGGAGACTAGATTTCCTTCTGATTCTCAAGTCTTCTCCCCCACTTCGAACCCTTGGGAGTCTCAAGAACCCAAAAACGAATGGACCTCCTCGCACTATGGGGTTGAGTCGACGCAGGACTCGGGCAACCGGCCGGCTCCTCCTAGGCCTGACATCCCAACTGGCCAGACATGGCAAGACCCAAAAGAGAGCGACGAGTTTGCTAGTCAGCTTGCAGATGGTAAGCGTAGGATTCGAGAAAGGCTCACTACTTACGTGGACTCCGACAGCCGACCAAGCTCACCACAGCCCACGGCGGAGAGCAGGGAATCCCCAGTTGCTGCGCCAGCCGCAAGGTCAAACACGCTTGGCCTCCTGAAAAGCAAATCAAGCAGAGGCTCCCTTGCCGACCGAAGCCGAGACCCTTCAGCTCACACCAGGGCAATGAAGATGCTGGGTATCTCTGACTCCGGTCCCTCTGTTCTTCAAAGAAAGGCCTCCTTTGAGAACCCGGCCTCTTCCCAATCTGTGCATGAGGATGATGCCATGAAAGCAAATTCCGTCGCCGACGCATCAGAGGATGACAATGCTCCCGAAGGACAGCATGCCGGTCTTCGTGCTTTTAGACAAGCTCGGCGTGAGCTACAGAGACTCAAGGAGTTGGAAACTCAGCAGAGACACCACCAGCAGCCTCAGGGGCCACTACCAGAACCTCCTGCGCCTCGCATGTCTCCAGCCCGGGAAGCCGATCAGCGCGGGCCTTACCAAAACAGGGACCGAAGACCACCTCCAGTGACATACCGACAGCGTGCACCAAGTGAAGATTCGTACGGTCCCAACTCGCGCTCCGGCTCTCAAGAACCAACGCGGGGTGATCGTGACCGAAGCGGTTCCAACTCGAGCGGCGAGCAACCGCAAAGCCGATCCCAAAGCCGACCTCCAATGCGCCTGCGGAACGGATCATCTCCGTCGGACGAACGCATGCTGGGCCCCGGTGGCAACCATGGACCCATGTCTCGCTCGCCGGGTTTGCCTGGAACCAACATTCGGCGTTCTCCGCATATGCCGCCTCAGCAGTATCCCGGTGCCTCTCCGGCAAGCATGAACCATTCCAATTTCGCTGCTAATGGAAATCTCCATGTCCAGCATCCTCGTGGATACGACGCCGGCCAGACGTCTCCCATTTCGCCCATCCCATCGCCTTTCGTGAGTTCGGCACCTACAACACCTGGCATGTTGCCCTCTACTCAACGGCCACCTTTGGCACCGGCCCCACAAACCAATTCTGATGGCTCCGAAGTGCCAGGCCTTAACGAAGCCATGAAGCGACCGGTGAGGAAGCGAGAGATCTCTGAGCCGACGTTTGTCATGTCCACTTCCCGCGTTCCGACAATGGATCTGCCTCCTGAGGCTGCTACCAACAGATCGCGCAGCAACAGCAGGTCTCGGTCTAACAGCAAGGTTGAGCCATATAATGCACCACCGTTGCCGCCAATTAACCCGCGGCGCCGTCAAGACTCGGCCAAAGCACGCACAGTCTTTGGTAACCTGGGCAACCGAAGTGGTGAGATGAGCGAATCAGCAAATGCCAGCGCACCAAGCCTACCCCTTGGTCGTGGCAGTCCAATGCCTATGGGCACGGAAGATCATCGTGGCGGATACCCTTCGCACAGCGAAGAGTACAGGCCCGAACGTCGACCACTTCGAAAGATGCCTGACGATGCCCAGCCGGTCGGTCCTATGATGCGAATTCCCAGTCACAATGCTCCGGCGTATGGACCTCCCGCATCCAGGGTAGTCGTTACTCAGAACAATGGCAACCGTGGTATGGGAGTTCCAGGCGGCATGATCTAGCACTACTGGCATTTGCATCAGCTGTCAAGCGTCACGCAACTCATTCCTTGGCCCGTAAGGACTTGACGATATTCAACGACATAATCTCCTTCAAATTTGCAATATTGTAAAACTTTTCTTTCTCCCTTAATCTGTTTATATCTTAGCGTTTCCTCAGGTACATGACGCAAAAACCGACCTCATAGGTCATGGAGTTGGGAGGATTTGATTCGGGCTGGCCTCGGAGTTGAAGGGGACTGGGGTAATGCAGGTCGAGGGCTGCAAAGGCGCACAGAAGATGTGCCGGGAGACGTAGCCAGTGAGTCTCAGGAGTTGAAAGTTATAATATGGTCATCCGGGGTTCATATTTCGGAGTCATGTTTGCATTGGCAGGAAAGATACCTAGAATGCGGACCTGCCTCGTAGCCCCCGTTCTCTCTAGCTGCAAGATAAAGATAACTTTTAGTGCCAACCAACTAGTGGCAATAGTATACCATCAACTTGTCCTATTGTTTACCTGTTCAATCCGTTTTATCGTGCGTGGGAAAGCCGTTCGTGACATGAAATTAGATTGCAAGCCCGCCGGCATCTCCAGGCTTGGCAATGTCTCTCGCCATATTAATGCTGTCTCCGGCACCAGCACCGGCTCCAGGCTTCTCAATAACACGAAATTCCACCTTCTCATAGAAATTCACTACCTTGCCATTCTCGCCTCCAATGCCGATCCAAATCCCTTGACCATAGTTCTGCCCACTCCCCTTGACGCTTCCCACAAACGTATCAATCAGCTTTCGTCCCCAACCCTTCCCTTGCCACTCATCCAGGAGGTCGATGTGCATCGTCGCCCGCCACTTGTCCGTCAAGTGTTCGTTGCCCTCAAAGAGCAGCCACTGGGCGTTGTAGGCCGTCTGGGCCATAGATACCACATTCACCTTCTGCACGTTGGTGGCGGCGTCATCCGGCGAGGTCAGCCCGAACAGCGAGTCGTCCATGATGGTCCAGGGCTCGCGCGTCTTCAAATCCGCCGGCGCGGCCACGGCGGGCGACAGCACCGAGGTGACGTAGGACGGGTAAGTTGCGGCAAAGGCGTAGATGTCCGGGCAGCCGATGCAGTAGCCCACGGCCTTGCCGGAGCCGTCGTCGAGGATCCAGCATGTCGAGGGCGAGAGGAAGGTGTACTGGTGTGTCCACAGGTAGGGCGCTAGCTTGGCGGCTATAGGGCTGGAGGAGAGTGATGGGGGGAGGGTTGCGCGGCACTGTCGTTTTGGTTAGTGAGCTAACTTTTCATGGAGTGGCCGATAGCCGACTATAGCGTCGAGAACTAGCTATAAGAACTATAAGATGCAACATCATGTGAGACATCAGGCCAATCTCGGGGCAGGATGGGATGAAGAGACAGGATGACGTACGATGTGAGCGCACGCGTCAAAGTCGGACTCCTTGTAGGGGCGGATGAAGGCCATGTCGAGGCGCCGGTGCTGGGGGTTGTATTTGATCGTGATCTAGATTATGAGTACGATACTTTGTCGGTGCAATATGTGAATCCTCAATGGCAAACTTATGTCTTACGCAAGCTGCTATCTTCAAGTATCATGGTATGTATGTCTTCCCGCCAGGCCAGCGTCCGAGGTGATAGGGTATCCAGATAAGCCACCCCACCTTGCCCCATTCCGTGCAGTGGCAGCGGGTGTGCCTTGTCCCTGCAGCTGTGATTACATACAGCATGGCGGCAGAGCGGCGTTTTGTGGAGAAAGCGAGGCGTCTTCTCACATTCAGTTGTCCCTCAATCTGCACACTACGGGTAAACCTCGTCTTGATGCCATTGCTCGCGTTTGGGGACGACGGGGTCCTCGAAAGCTCCACTTCAATAAGAGATGTATCAATCATTTCTGTAGACATTCGGCAATAGAAGGCAGTATTAAGCTGGAATCATTTATGTTCAGATCAGGCATCAGCCGCCCCAGGCTTAACTCGTGGAGAATTTCTTGTTGACAGCCGTGAATAGCGAGCTGTTCCGATAGACTTCGTGATACGGAGCTCTCGAAAAAAACGTTTTCCATTTTTTTTTCCATCGACAAGAGGAGCCCTGGTGAATTGCGGTAAATATATCATCCTACCTTACTCCTGGGATGGTCCGGCAAGCGAGCAACTGATAAGCACCACATGTTTAAGGTAAGGCGACGCAAAGAAATGCATGGTTGATATGCGCAGCTTCGAATTGAGGAATAGGTGCCATCAAGCAGACTATGTAGAGATTTTTATGCACAAAGTCCACCCCAGCCTTGTAGCTATACTCGAGAGTAACCAAGGTCCAGTATCGACCAATGTGGATCCTGCCTGAATATTCAACACGCTAATACACTTTCTTGGTTCTAGACTACACCCCGAGTGTCAGCGGTCTTGTTCCAATCAGTCAGCCCACAGTTGACTGTGATATGTACTCTCTGAGCCCGCCCCGGCAGAGGCGGCGACAAGGCCACCCCTTCCGACCTATTATACGGGATTCACTGGAGGACAGGTTGAGGAAAGTTCGTACGATGACTTGGCGTAGCTACGCAACCCGGGGGTGACGCCCACTCCCTACAGCGGCCCCAAAGGATTCCAAATCTCAACGGAACTAATCCGGAGAAAGGAGAAAAATATCATGGAGTGTGAGGCTACCATTCCTACATAGCATCTCCCGGTCACTGCTGGGACCGAGTGGGGGGGGGGGGGGGGGGGGGGGGGGGGGGGGGGGGGGGGGGGGGGGGGGGGGGGGGGGGGGGGGGGGGGGG